>JAXQQM020080487.1:0-169262 GCA_034641835.2 Pinus albicaulis
CTGCCTCTACTAATATCATATTCGTCTTCTCATGAATTTAAATAGAGTTAGAGTGCTGCATTTTCCTAATTATATTTTCCGTAGCATTAACAAAATGGATTACATTGTTCAAAAGAGGGATTACAATCAGAAAATGCAGAGCCTATTTCATCATTCACTCATCAATATGGTGGTCATGCATCAACTTTAGCAAAATAACATTTCATGGGATGCATTCATTACCAATGAGGTTTTCACTACTCCACTTGGCCATCATCATTAAGATATTCCTTCATCTTCTCATCCTCCCGTATGCACTTCGCCATCACATCCCGTTGTTCATACATCACCATCCACTCACATCTAGTCACCTCATATTGATCCTACCCCATCACCTTTCCACAACCCTTCACCCTCATATCATGATACCATAGCATCAAGTAATGAAAGGGATATTGGGACATCTGGCACTAAAATGATTGACATTGAGCCATTTCCTTTGACATATCAGAGAGGCCACAGGCATGTGGTTGCTTCACTTGGTGTGAAAGGGACCATGCCTTCTTTGTCAACAAAACAGGTAGACAAAGGCAAGGAAAAGGTTACAAAGCCTATCACTGTTGAGGAGGAGGACAAACATGAAACTAAGCGGGATTTTTAGTTGATTGACCTTGATGATGAGGATGAGGTTAGAATCACAAATTCATTTATCATAGGCAAATATTCCAATATTAGTGAGCTTCAAGCTAATCTTGGTAGAGCAAAGAATGTGATTAACTTTATTGAGTTAGAGAATCAATAGCTAAAGACAAAGCAGGTCATCAGTGAGGTCAGGGCAATCAGAGCTCAGAAAGAGGCAGGAAAGGCCAAGGCTTTGTTGGACGAGACCTTGGGTAGTTTTTATGATAGTGACGATGAGGAAGAACAACTTCCTAGACAGAGACTGAGGACCATTGGACTGAAGAGGGCCTTAGCCCAAGAAAGGCAGAAAGCGACAGAATTGGTAGAGAAAATTAATCCAAGTGAGCTGCTTTCCATAGAGATTGGTGGAGACAGAGAGTCTTGGCTTGAGAGATCTAATTTGAATCTATAGGGCCTACTAGAGAATGCAAAGAAGGACACTGAAATTCAGAGGAAGATGGCGAAACATTATGCCATGAGAAATAGGATTGCAAGGGCCAAACTCAAATGTGCCCATGCAAAGATTTGGGCTTTGATATAGTCAAAGGAGAAAGAGAAGCTCAAAATTCTTTTTTAGGTGTCCCTCCAGGCCTCTAATCCTTGATTAGCAAGCAAAATTCCAATTTTGGCACTTTTGTGCACATTTTGATTTTTTGACAGTTTTACATGCCGAAATTGTGTTAAATGTCCAATGCCACTAGATCTGCGCTCTTTTTTGGCCATCCAAATGGAAAATGGTAAAAATATTCATGTTTATAATGAAAATTACATCAAAAAGGCCAAAAACCATCAAACAATCATGTATCTGCCCTATTTTTGGACTTGGCGCTGCATGTTTAATAGTCTTGGGAGAATAGGTTTTTGGTAGGGCCGATGGGAACCATTTTGGAAAGTAAAAGAATATTTAGAAACTATACTCAGATACCTTTCTAATGAGCCATCATGGAACTCATTTGGACACCGAGAAGGCCTCCAAAAGTTGGCTGCAAGACAGGCCATTTTTTTCTGTCATGGTGTTGCGTGTTTGCACTGGCGTTGCGCATCTATACCTTGGCATTGTGCCCTTTCCAGAAGTTGAATAAAGACACTAGAAGTTATTACAAAAGCCAGAGATATTTCTCATCTTCCCAGTAATTATTGAAAAAGTTATTTAGAAGGCCTTAAAGTCAAATGTTTCGATAAGTTAGCTCAAACAATGAATTTAGGAGTTATTATTATAGTGAGTCACTTTCAGATATTTTTCCTTAGGCCTTGCATGGTCTCAAAGGTAAAAAATGCATTAAATTTTTAATAAATAAAATCTGTAACCCTAGCTTGGGATCACCTCCTCATTTTGCAGATAAATACTGCATGTATGCTTCATGTTTTTTGTTGGTTGGTTTTTGAGCTAAATACTTCATGGACTCTGAGTTGTAAAGAAGTTGGATTTGGAGCTCTGTAACTATTTTGGACTGGATATCAATGGAACAAGCATATTCACATGATTCATAAACTTGGTTAAATGGTGATGTTATTTTGATCTTGTAATGGTTTCATTTTGTTTTCCATTTTTTACATCAATTTCTCTTATAACATAACAAAAAAATTAGGTTAAGATATGTTGTTAGAGGCACATTGATTCTATCTGCTTTCTGTTGTTTAAATTTTTTCCTCTGCTTGGTCTGATTGGAGAACTTAGGAGTTCCCTGCTCTCCATTTTCACCTAGTTTGTTTTCTTGAGATTAACTAAGTTTAGTCTAGCCAAAGAAGTTTATGGTTTTCCCTTTCCTTTGGTTCCGCTTGAAATGTTGTTCTCGAGGCTTTCTTTGAAGTTTACTTACTAGAGTTTGGCTAAAGAAGTTTATGGTTTGCCTTGTCCTTTGGTCTATCTTGAACAATCACTTTAAAGGTCTTTGAAGTCTGATTAAAGAATTTAGGAGTTCTCTGCTCTTTAATCATTACTAATTTGTTATCTTAAAATGTTTTATTTGTTTGAAAGTGAATAGCTAGAGAATTTAGGAGTTCCCCTGCTCTCTAGGATTCGATAGATCATTGTCTTAAAGTTTACTTGGTAAAGTCTGGCCAAAGAAGTTTATGGTATGCCCTATCCTTTGGTTCTTTCTTAAAAATAGTAATCTTAAAGACTCTTCTTATTCTAGTACATGTTAAAGGGTTCTTAATTTCCCTTTAAAGCTACTAAACTCACAACTTAGTGTTCATTTCACACCCACATAAGCTATTAAGATCTATTTGGATTTTTTAGCTTACCCTGTGGAGCACCCTTGATTTGTTTTTTTACTCTTCAAACCTTTCACAGACTCCATAGCCCAATGGCTTGAGTTTCACTTCCTTTATCTATTCTTCTTAACAAGCAACCAAACAAAACAAAACAAAACAAAAAATCCCTATCATGTTAACTAGTCTAAAATCAACATCCTAAATCAATCAAGTTATATATTTTATACAAATATAGAGAGAACCCTCTCTGAGTCCAGGAAGGCTAGGTACTCAGACTCCAAATTTGGTTTGATGTTACCCTTGTTAATTTGGTCTTACCAATCTGACAAATTACAGGGAGCTAACATAATGGCGACTCCGCTGAGGATATAAATACTTATTGAAAATCTTATTGTTATATAAAGAACTCAGAAAACCCAAAAATATCTCAAGATTGGTATCCAATTGTTGATGGTGGACAACAAACAAATCCTCAAAACAATTAGCATCATCCACCTGGTGACTCCACTGGTTCTCATAGACTCCCTTGGGAATGTATTAATCAATTCTGATAGTATAAAACCCAATCACATACTGTGTGAATTCAGTAATATTATAGATTGGTCTGTTTTCAAATTGTTACAAGTTTTCAACCTCATTGTATTTTGGGTTTGAAATCTAGCTTCACAAATAATATGCACCAGATCTCACCCTGACCTAAATCCTCCTGCTATAGTTGATGACCCAGAAAGAATCTTAAGAAAAACCTCTAGGACTGAATATTCAACTATTTTCAGACCAATTCACAAAGTAAGCTCCTTTCCTGAAAACCTTACATCCTTATGAGATACCCAATTTGACTTACACCATAGAAGAAACCTATTCAGAACTAAGTCTCAAAGTTGGATAGACTAGACAAACCTTGATCCTACTAGATTACAACAGAGTCCTAGTAGAGAAGCCTCTCCTTCTACTACTCTTGATCCTCAGCTTCTCCAACACTTTGACTCCTTTCATTCCAAATTTACCCAATATCAGCTAGCTGGTCCAAATACATCTGCTACCCCCACTCACACATCCACTCTGCAAACCCCTCCTTTTCATCCTCCACCTGCACTCATAAACCCTCCTCGTATAAATCCTCCTTGGGTTCCTTTACCTCAAAAAATGGCAGCATGGTATGCCCCTCTGGTACTACCACAACCTTTACTGCCTATGCCATAGGAATATCAGTCTAGAATCCCTCAATTTAATGGAACTGATCCTACAACTTCTCAATAGCATGTAGACAAGATGAACGATGATTTTGACTACCGAGAAATAGAAGATGAGACCATAAAAATGAGAATTTTTGCCCAAATTTTAGGGGGAGAAGCAAAGAAATGGTTCAAGACCTTAGCCCCTAATATCATTCATGATCTCCCTTCCCTTCATCAAGTATTCATAAACAAGTGGGAGACTAAGAAAAATCCTCTTCAAATCTTATCAGAGTATGAGAACCTTAAAATAAATGTTGGGTAGAGTGTTCAAGACTACTGCACAAGGTTCAATAGTGTATATAATGCACTTCCTCCCCACATTAAACCCCCACAAGGCCTAGCCCTAGTAAAATTTCCAGATGGATTTGATCCAGAAATGGCTTACCAATTAAGATAAAGAGATCCCCTTACCTTAGAAGACATGAAAAGGGGAGTAGTAAGTGTAGAAGCCAATCTAATTGCTAAAAGGGCTAGAATGAGAACATAAAAGAGGGTTGCATAAAAAGAGGAACCTATGGCCTCCACATCTGATGCTAAAATTGATAGTCTAGTTAGGAAAATGGAAAGGATGATGGAGAGAATTAACTTAAATGAAAGAGCATCCCCTAGGGAAAACCAAACAAATCCTCAAAACAAAAAAAGAAACCAAAACTTCAGAAGAGATCCTCCTCAAATAAGACAAAGAGAAACTGACTAGCAAATCAAACCTCCTTTCCAAGAAAACTATGTAGATGGAGAGAAACGAGAGACTGAGGAGCCAAAAGAAAACCATGTGAATCTAATAGGCTTTGATAACAAGGACGTTGTTTTTCTCACAGAGGAAGAACAAGGTCTGTTTTCATCAAACCAAACTAAAAGAAAATATTAGGATTCTTAAGAATACAAACTAGGATTTGAAAATTCTATCATGGAGGTTCATAGGCAGTATGACCTCAGAAGTAGGAAAACCAAAGATATCTCCAAGAGGAACAAACCAGAAATTTCTGCTAGGAAGACCCCTGAAAATAGTCCTAAAAAGACAACAGAAAATACAAAAATGATGGCTAAGCATTCTAATCAAAGTAAACACAAAATCAGCCAACATGATGGTGACCAAAGCTACTCTAGTACATCAACTAGTGGCCCTGAAAAAACTGTTTTAACTGAGATTCCAAATAAAAATCAGCTAGCTAAAGTTGTTGAAAAAACAATGTCTAATAAAACTGATTTAAATATACCAAGAACACAGACACGATTCAGTATTGAGAGTGAAATTTCTGATATAAAAATAGCCATACCCCTTGTTATCACTCAGGTTTTCCTAGAAGTTGTGTAAGAGGAAAGTATACCCGAGGTAACCACAAACCAACCTTTTAGATGCAGAATCTAGCCAATCTGCATCCAGAGAGGGCTCTCTCTTTATGATTTATCTTTGTTCTTGAAAGGTTTTAGGCTAGTTATAGATTTCATAGTTTGTTTTGGGAAAATGGTGGAATCCACAAACTAAGGGCAAGACTGAGAGCTTTCAGTCCATTGGGCTATGGAGTCAAAGGATGGCTTTACTGGATTTCTATTCTACGCACAAGATGGTATTACAGGGCAAGATAGCTAGACAGAGAACAATCCTTAAAATTTAAAGTGTGTGGGATGATCTTGAAGGGATGAAAGGCAACTAAGAATCTTTCACCATGTTCAAAGGAAGAAGTGAATTGACTACAAACAAAGAGCAATAAAGGATTCTTTATTATAGCAATCAACAGTGCTTAAATTAGTGAAGCAGGAGCATTTAAGAATTCATGCTTTTAGCTAATTTAGAAGAAAACATTTAGGAACAATCACATTTGAAAACAGAGTACAATTAAGCAAATTATGTTTCAATCCTTCATGTAAATTATTCAGAAATGGATATGATGGTATTATAAACTAATATAAAATTTCAGACAAAGGATAGAAACACTTATTGAACTGTAGTCCAACACATGAATCCTGCAACAAGTCCAGTGCTTCAAATCGTCATCCAGTAAGCCACAAGTAAATTTCTCCAAAAGCTTTTATTCCGAAAATCTCAGTGTTACAGCAGAGTAATAGAATCCACCCCCAATACTCTCTTTGAGGGTTTATTTATACACAAAATAATCTAAAACAATATTACACTAACTTGGCCAATAATCTAGGCTGACTTAAAGCATATTTACAAACAAACAAGAGACAAACTGTCTCGTGGATAGAATAATGTGCAACTGCTGATGTGCTGTTCCTTTTTTCGTGGATGTGCTGGAGGTAAGTGCTAAAATAGAGTTCTGTGCTGTCCTTTGTAATATTTCTTTGGCTTGTTGAACACTCTTTGTTTTCACGGATACCCTTTAACCTTTCATCTGATACTCTTTCATCTGTTTTCCTGTTTTTACCATTTACTTGACAGTAAAGATAAATGCTCATCCTAAAAGTAGCTCTCATAGAATCTCCAAAATTTCCCGCCACCATTGATCATCTGGTATCATAGTTCTTCTGAGCTTCCTTAAAGTTTCATCTGCTTCAGTAAGTTTATAAAAAGTGGGATCATTCGGAAATAGATACTTTATTTCATGCTCCAGATGAAATAAATTCCTCACTTTATCATAAATACTTTTCCCAGTTGGTAATGCAGGTTCTGATGAGCTAGCAGAACCTATAGCTGCATTTTGCATGGCTTATTCTCTTTGCAAGTTTCTCAGGTCTATTTATTTATCTCAGTGAAGCGGATTTTAAAACCTACTATCTTGCAGTTGAATTTTCTAAAGTCTGTTTGACATAACTAGAAAATGTATCCTATTACTTCCTCTTAAATTTGTGCAATGAAAGTCCCCTGTGAAATCTCCTTGTCTTCAATCAGACTAGCTGCCATCAATTCTAATGATAAGTTGTTGTTTATTCTTGAATTCAAAATTGATTGACACTGGCCCCCAGCCAAACACCCTAATTCATGTCTATCAGACTTATTTTCTTGGCTACCTTAATCTAACTAATTTGCTCAAAATAGCCTTTTCAAGTAGAGGCCAATATCTCTTTAAGTTATTCCAAATATGTTATCCAAAGAATATCATTTATTTCTGCTTGGAGGCTTTACTTTCCTAATGAAAGATCTTTCCAAAGCCTCAACTAATTTTTCCAATCTTTTTATCTCCCTGATGTTGTCAGCAGCTGTCTTTTTAGAGGTGTCATATTTTTCCTCCACTTTTGCCAATTGTAATTTTGTTTGTTGGAGCTCTGTGACCTTTAGCTGCAAACTCTCCATCTGTTTTATTAAGTCCTCAGAACTCAAGCCAGAAGTATTCACCTGAGCTGGTTGTTCCTGCTACCCTGTGGTTGTAGTACCTGTTGTTGAAGTCTGCTTGATAATTTCTTGTTCCTGCAATGCTTTTTCCAACTCCTTCTCTGTTTCATTTAGTCGCTCTGTCATATTCAAGAGCAACTCCATCATTTCTTCCTGTGAATTTCCTTTTATAACTTCCTGTGTCTGAGGGTGCCTAGAGGCTGGTAGTTTTAGCTGTTTTCTGAGTGCAGCTATATCATCCTCTTTCTTCTTTATCAATGCCTCAATACCTTTAATGTCTTTGGGATTGTGACCCAAACCAATGATTATCTCTTCTAGAGACTTTATTCTATTATCCTTGGCCTGTGAGGAGGACTTCTCAATTTTCAATTGTGCAGTAGTGTTATTCAAAGAATCTTGCAGCGTTAAAGCTGCCATGGCCTTGTTGGTGAGAGTAGAATAAACCATTTCCCCAGTTTGTTTGTGTAGCTCTATCTGGTCCAGGGGATGAATCTCCTTTGCTAAAACTTCAAAATTTGTTCTGATGTAATCTGCTGCTGAAGTTGGTTTTGACACCTTTGCTTTGAAGTGGCTCATCAGCATTTTACCTTGTGAAAGGTCAAACGCTGACATTAGCCTTTCTTGATTATGAGGAGCCATCTTCATATACTGATCATATACCTTCATTTTCAATGGATCATTCTTTGTTTTAATATTAATGAAGGTTCTTTTAATGTCTCCAGTATCTGTCTTTGGCGGTCTGAAAGAAGATACTTCAATGCTTAATTGTTTTTGCAAAGCTTTCCCTTTCTGGCTTATGGTTGTTTCACTTGCTGTGCCAGTTTGCTGACTATCTTCTCTACCATCATCAAATACTTCATCTATAATTTCTACCTCTGGAGGTGGATCTGATTTGTGTTTCTTAGTTTGATAAACTTGTGAGGCCCCCTTTGAAGGTGTGGTATCTGGAGCCAACCTTTAATTCTCTATTTCTACATTTAATGGAGTCTGCATTTCTGGAACTTGGATGTGTATTGCTGGTGTGGGGGAAACCTGAGATGGTTCTGGTGCTTTGGAACTCTGTGGTTTTTCTGCCATGACCAAGGTTTCAATGACCTGAACAACAGGTTCTTTTCCTTTACCCTTGGGTTCTGCTGCTACTGATGGACTGTCTTCCTGTAATGCTTGTTGTAGAGTGGCTGCTGAAGATGTGCCAATGAAGGATACCTGCATTTGATCATACGTTTCTAGGTCAAAGTTCTTCTCAACATCTTTCATAATTTTACTCAATTTGTCAGCTCCACTTTCCTCTTCAACAAGTGTTCCTTTAACCCATTCATCTTGATTTGCATACTGTTCTAAATTAGGAATCCTGTGATGTACATAAGGAGATGACTTATTCTTTAATCTCTTTTCACAAATGAAACCAAAGGGGTCATAAGGGACCCAACGGAAAGATGTCTGGAACTTTTTCTCTAATAGATTTTCTGCTTCTCTCTCAGCTTCTCTAGAATTGCAGATGAAAGGACCTAATTGGCTTTTGATCCTTAACTGAGCTTTCTTCTTTACATTGCAGAAATGGATCACATCTGAATTATTCATCTGCCTAAAGTATTCCAAGGTAAAAATTCTCATTGGTACATATCTGGGTAATTTGAATGGATGTAATTCACATCCATAAATCCTGATGACTGTATGGTTTTGGTACAAGTACCAATCCCCAACTTTATAACTCTTTGACAATTGCAAGGTCTTTCTAATTTCAGTACTGAGTCTAGGGGGAGAAATCCCTGTTAACAAAGTTGTGGCAGGATGTACAAACTGATCAATGAATTCTGAATAGGAGTAGGGAGAATCAGAGGAAGAATGAATGATGGGGGACCAAAAAATGACAGACCTGGGATTACCCTTAACATCAAGTTTCTGAACAGGGAAAGGGAAACTGTCTGACTGATAATAGATCATGAGATGATAGATAATTGAGGAGTACTTAAAAACTTTTTCATTCTCTAGCCTCAAAAATTGATCATGGATCTTGTTGGAAATGAAGGAAGCATAATCATATTTAATCTCAGGAGGCTGCCCAGGAGTAAAAATGGATAGCAAAGCCAAAGTTATCTCATCCACATACTCACTGGTGTTGAATCCTAAGACAAAGGATATTATATTTATAACCAGCCTTCCCAAAGTATTGAAATAGTAAAAACCATAGGGGGGAGACCCTTTTGGCTGATGCTCAGGTAACATGAAATACTGACACATGGTTTTTAGCTTCTCTGGGGTTAATTGTCTGGTTTTCTCAATCAATCCTTCCATGGATAATGGTGCTAATTCTTGTTCTGGCTCAAAGTGTAACATAGCATTGATAGCCTGAGGTGTGATGGGGAACAGAACACTTTGATCAGGAGCTAATACAGCTCTCTGTGCGGGATCATAGTTTGCATGACAGTAATGAATGATTTCGGGGAAAATGTGGACTGAAGGAATAAAATACCTTGGGAGATTGGATTCCCACAACCCTATAAGATCTTGCCCCTTTAAGTGTTCGTCTCTGCAGCGACAGAAGCTCAAACGGGGACTTTCATCAAAATGCAGGTCTTTTATTTGGAAATCTTCATCTATCAGAGGTAAATAGTCCAAATCTCGGTGGGGAGCATTCAAAGGAGTGATATTTAGAGCAGTTGGGGCCTCCATTTTGGTTCTTGTGGATTCAAAATGGAGGTTTTAGTTTTTCTTGCAGACCGGGCGGGATGTCTGATAAAAGAGGAAATTGGAACAATTCGCAGGTTTGGGAAGCAAATTCACAGGTTTTAAATCTTCAATGAGGACTCAGAGAGGATTTTTAACCACTTTTTCAGAGAAAAATCAAAGGAAACTAAGCTTGACTTACAGTCGGGGCGCGAAATGATAAATACCTGTTTTTAGATGGAAACTGGTTCTTTAACAGGTACTGAGCAATGGCGGGGACGTTCTTCAACACGGGCGCAGCGGAATTTCGGAGTAAATTGGTGTATTTGCAGTGAAATTTGAAAATTGCAGCGGGAGCTCTGTCGCTTTCAGAAACTAAAAACAACCGAAAAAACACGAAAAATGGCTTATTTACAAGTTAAAAGGGTTTTTGTTTTTTTTCGAGGTGATGACGTCATCGACGTACGGGGTGACGTAGGGAAGTGGGGCCGGCGGTATGCGGTAAGTGGTAAGCGGTGAGCCCGCACCGCTTATGGACGAGGGCGGTAAAAGTCGCGGGGGGAGCGATTCCACAGAGCATTTGCCACGTGGATGTCTGACTTTTCAAAAACCACCCATCCCCCGCTGGTTAACATGCTGGCAAGGGATGGGCAGCGGGATTAATAATGACCGTTGATCAACGAATGGATGATCCGACGGCTGAAGGAATGGGGAACATGCGGAGGGTTGAAAGGTGGGCCCGTCGGGTTTTTAAAAGGTTTTAACGTTTAATTTAATTATCCCGGGAGATATTCAATAGGCGGAAAGGTTATTAACTAGTCCTGATGACTAATTAATCCCATGTGTATAATGAACGGGGTTGCGGGGGGGTTTGCTTAAGTGGAATTCCACGTGGACGAATCACGGCGGCACAACAAATTCTCGAAGTTTTATTCATGTTTTTGGTATTAAACACACATATTGTATGTCTAAAGTTTTTTATATATATTTTTTATTATATGATGATTTAATTAATACAATTATTTCACCATAGGGGCAGGATTAATGTTATAAAGATATATTTCACCAAAGGGTTTATAAAGCGGGGTTTTATTTTCAATGTGCGGGGATATAATACTTTGGTAAAACATTATAATAAAGGGGTTTTTTGGGGTATATATACAAAAATGGATTTATATACTTAGGAAAGGGTATTTCACTAGGGATTTAATATAGTAGAATTAAATGTTAATATGGCAAAGGACAAGGAAAATCAAAACATCTTTTCACATCTAAGAAAGTGATAACTTGTGAAGTAAATTGCAACATTTTATCTTCAACACTTAAACTTAGAATAACAAGTCATTTTGAGGAATTTTTATGGAATGTTGCATCAGTTTCCTAAGTAAAATAGGATTTTACTTAGGAAAAAATTGAAGGTGAATGATTATAATGATGGATAATCTTAAGTACTTAAGTCTTTTTGATCATTAGGCCGAGGGTTCGGTCCCTCCAGAAGTCAAGGAAATGCCTTGAGCCCCTTTGATCTCTTAGTACTTTTGGGGAAAATTAGTAAAACTTTTGAGGGGAAAATGATAGGGGAAGTTAATGAATTGGACTTTTGCTTGCTGTGATTTTCCAGTGTATTTCTTGCTTCAGTACTTGTGATGAAAGTAAATGATTAACCAACATGTAGCAACACCATTCATCAGATAACACTTTGCAGCACCATCTACCTACCCTATCTACTTAACACTACCATTTTCTCTTCTTTATTAGGGTGCATTTAGACTTGCAAACCCTTATCAATCTTTTTCTTTTTTACAAGGCAAATCCATCTATTTCTACCCTTATTACATCCAAGGACTCAGATTAAACTGTTGAGCACCTTTTATTTACTCTACCTATCTACCTATCTGCCAAGATTAAACTGTTTGGCTAGATATTTATTCTCTAATCTACAACATGAAATTGAAATATGACTAAGCCAAGTTTAAACAGTTTGACTTATTCATGAATTTTGGCAAAGCTGCACACAATTGCTTTATTACAAAAATGAAATAGCAGTGGCATTTGGATTTGCACACTTTCCTTGGTCTATTTTTTGCTTGGGGTTCATTTTTTTACTTTTCTTAACCAATTTATTTTTCTTACCCTTTGATTTTTCTTTTAGGGTATACCCTCTTTACATTTTTTAAATTATTTGATTTTTTTTGGTCTTTTCAGAATATGGAACACCTTTGCTCAAGAAAGAAGGTTTGAACATATTCCATAATTCAATCAAGACAATCATGAAAGATGAAACCTATTGATATAGGAGGCTAACACTGGCTCCACTTGGGGATGGCTTTTCCTTGTGAAAAGTCAAGAACAGCAGGTCAGATGTCTCAAAGTGTATTCAAATTGGAAATATGAAGTCCTCCTCCTTCTGGTAGCTTTATTTTACATATGATAGTGAAACTTTTTGGAACTTAGGGCCTTCACTTCGGGCTTCAATTCCAAGAAGTCACCATCCAATCCAAACTGCATTAATAAAAGCAAAACAAAAAACAATATATTATGTACAAGTTAGAAACATTAAAACGTTCTAGTAAATGGGATCAAAATAATGCTTGAGCATTCGACCATTGACTGGTCCCTCTTCAACTTTTGAATTGTCCAATTCTTTCAAAAAGTAAGTGTTGTTTCCCTGCAAGGCATGAATGATATAGGGCCCTTTCCACAAGAAATCAAACTTTCCATGTTTTCCTTTTTCTTCTCTTCTAGAGTCCCATCTTAATACTTTATCACCTAGTTGAAAATCTTCTGATTTAGTCCTTTTATCAAACATTTTCTTTAACTTTTCCTGCAAGACTTGTGATCTTTGATATACCTCTTCCCTGGTTTGTTGCAAGTGGATTGTCTGATTGATTCTTCTTTGAATGTCATTTGGCTCCACTTGAGCCTCCTGAAGTAATTTCATGACAGGAATTCCTAAAGATGAGGGGAATCTTGCTTCAATGCCATAAACTAACTCAAATGGACTAGTCCCAATGGATTTCTTAGTTGTAAGTCTGTCTGCCCATAATGCATTGGTCAATTTCTTATGCCAATTCTTTTTTTTTTCTTCTAATAACTTTTTGATAATATTGATAAGGCTCTTATTAGAAGATTCTACTAGTCCATTACCCTGGGGGTAATATGCTGTTGAATGACCTAGAGTAATATGGTATTTATGGCAGAAATTAATCATTTTCTTTGATTTAAATGCAGCAGCATTATCTGTTATAATCTTTTCTGGACAGCCAAATCTTGAAAGTATGTTTGTTTCTAAAAATCCTATGATCACAGAATCATTAGACTGTCTACATGGGATGGCTTCAATCCATTTGGTGAAATAGTCTGTAGCCGTTAAAATCCATCTATGTTGCCCTGAAGAAGGGGGATGAATTTCTCCAATAAAATCTAACCCCCATTGTTGGAAAGGTCTTTCTGTGGAAATTGGTTTTAAAGGCAGAGGTAACAACTTTCTTTTTCCCTCAAAGATTTGACATTTATGACAAGTTGTTACAAATTTCTTAACATCAGAAAATAAAGTAGGCCAGTAAAAGCCAGCCCTTAAGATCTTGTCTGCAGTAGATTTCCAGTAGAGATGTCCTCCACAATCCCCTGCATGAAATTCATTAAGCACTTTATCAGCTTCATCTTTTAAGAGACAATTCAATAAAATTCCTTCATGATTTTTCCAAAATAAAGTGCTATCTAAAATACAATATTTCAAAGATGTCATTTTTAAAAATCTTCTTTTGGTTCTGGACAACCCTGGAGGAGCCTGCAGGTTTAATAAAACATGAATTATATCAGAGTACCAGGGTGAATCTAAGAAAGCTTGACTGATCCGAGGAGTCGCCATCTCCTGTTCGTTGTCCAGTTCATTAAGGTCTAAGGCTTGGCAATTGGTTTCTGTCATAAGTTGTGCTAAACCTTGGCCCTTTATAAGTTTTGTTGGCTTGATCTCAATATCATATTCCAAAATGGTAGCTATCCACTTACCTCGTTTACCTTCTATGCCATCTTGAGTCAAAATATCTTTAACTACTGCATTAGGTACAAATGCTACCACATGAGAATATAAAATGTAAACTCTGAAATCTTTGATTGCTTTTACCAATGCAAAAGCCTGTTTTTCCATAATATTGTATTTTAAAGATGCATCTCTCAGTGCTTTACTAAAAAATGCTATTGGATTTTCACACCCCTGGTCATCTTTTTGAAGTAAAACAGCTGCAACGGTATGTTCAGAAGCAAATGAAAAAATGATAAAGTCTCTATCAAATTTAGGACTGGTCAGAACTGGTGTTCTTGTCAAAGCCATTTTAATTTCCTCGAATGATTGTTTGGCTTCTACAGTCCAGTCAATGCTTGAATCTTTTCTCAACATGTTAGTTAGTAATCTAAGTAACTCTGCTAGACTAGAAATAAATCTTCTCAAGAAGTTGATTTTTCCTATAAATGCTTGCAACTCTTTTATGTTTCTGGGGTGGGGTATTTGCAAAATCGCTTGAATTCTTTCTGGGTCAATCCTAATGCCATCTTTAGAAATAATATGTCCTAAAAGTTTTCCTTCTTCTAAACCAAACAATGACTTCTTAGGATTCAAAGAAATTCCATATTTTCTGCACTTTATAAATACTTGCCTTAGGTGATCTAAATGTTCTTGATCTGTTTTAGAAAAAACAGTTAGATCATCCAGGTAAATAACCAGAAAATCATGTATCTCTTTTGCAAAAGCAATGTCCATTGCTCTTTGAAATGTAGCTCCTGCATTCTTAAGACCAAATGGCATTTTGACATATTTAAACGTACCCCATGGTGTAGTGAATGCTGTTTTGTCCTGATCATCAGGATGAACCAGAATCTGGTTATATCCTGAAAATCCATCCAGTAGTGATATTCTCGAAGATCCTACCACCCTTTGCAAAATGTGGTCCATTTTCGGCAGAGGATAGTTGTCTTTTAAAGAAACTTTATTCAAATTTCTTAAGTCGACACACAGTCTAATTTCTCCTGTCTTTTTTCTTGTTGGTACCAGATTAGAAACCCATTCTGAGAATCTGATAGGAGCTATAATCCCTGCTTCAAACATCCTTTTGATTTCCTTTTCAATTGAGGGTAATAAAACAGAATTTATTCTCCTAAGCTTTTGTTTAAAAGGTTTCTGGTCAGGTTTCAAAGGTATAGTGTGTTGAATGATGGATGTATCATAAGATTTGAGGTCTTCATAACTCCAGGCAAAGACATCCTGAAATTCTTTTAATAGTTCAACATATTTAACCTTCTGATCTTTTGGAAGAGACTTGGACAACTTGACCATTTTGGGATTTTCTGGGGTTCCTAAGTTGCAGTTTTCCATATCAGCCTTTACAGGTTCCATTTTAGGTTTAAATGGAATATCATTCGAGTCAAACAGATCTTCCAAAGGAGTTAATCCTTTGGGCAAATGGTTATCTTTTAAATTAATGATTTCTGTCTCATCTTCAATGATTTCATCAGGTTCCATGTGTTTCAAATTCTGCATGTCTCTTTCAGTGAATGTGGTTGGATGCAGCATATGAATTGCATTTTCTTTTGAAATTTCTATTTTTTGTTCTTGTTCTTGATCGGATTCATCAATATTTACATTCTCATCTATATTACAGTTAGAAAACTCACTTTGAAGTGTCAAAAAATTATTGATTTGATTGTTATTCACAAATACTTGCCAGTTCAAAAGATTGTCTGGTATGGCAGGCCTATGCCTAATTTCAGCTGAAAACTAATGATTAGGATCGAAAGGTAACCTGCATGTACTAGCAAACATTGCTAAGCTGTGAGCATGCAAGTTTTGTTTCCTGGGAATCTTGGCAAGTTGGGCTTGTAAAAATGTTTTGAGAATCTCAACAACTGTCTCTCGGTATTGTTTCAGTCTCATGTCTTTCGTTGCACATTCTCCTTTAATCTGCTGGATGATTAGTTCAGAGTCGCCTATAATTGAAACTCTAATGCCCCCTAACTTCTTGACATGTTTAAGCCCTAATAAAAGAGCTTCATACTCTTCCATGTTGTTAGTGCATTTGAAATTCAACCTAAAATCATGACCCTCTGCATGATTGTTCTCCACATTGTGTAACCAAATCCCAGCTCCTGCCCCTAGTCTGTTTACTGACCCATCAAACTCTAAATGCCATAGAATTTCATGTTCATAATCCTCATCAATTGTTTTAAAGTGTTTCTTGACTGGAGCTAGCTGTTTAGTTTCTTCGGGCTTTTCTTGATCATCTAGTGTTTCTTTGTTTTCAGAGATTTCTTCAATTTTAACAGTGGTTTTGTTTATGGTTTCCAACTCTGGAGCTTCTATTTCAGTAGGAAGATCTGACTCAGCATTGTATAATATAAAAGAATCCATATCAGAATGTACAGAATAAACAGGGAAGTTTTCAGGCTTCTCATGGCTACTCACTAAGTACTTCATTAAGGTTTCTCTATATAATCTTTTAGGCTGACCAAATACTGAAATAGTTGCATATGACATGTCTAGTTGAATAGATCCTCCAAGTTTAGCACCCCAAGATCTAGAAAATAACATACCATATTTAGGTGGAATATCAGCAACTACTATGTCCATTAAAACAGACTTAGCAGGGTATTGTACCAAAGTAACACACAGATCTTTAATTAAACCTAAACATTTTACCTGACTGGAATCGAATGAAAACAAATCTTTGTACGGTCTGGTAATATCTAGATTCAATATTTCCATTACTGCTGTTAGCATCAAATTGTGAGATGCTCCAGAATCAAGCATTGCATTGTGGAGTATCTTATCATGGACATTCAGGCTTACATAAAACGGAGGGGTTCCTCCACTTTCTGGTTTGCCATTAACCTCTGGGCCAAAAAGAAGTTTGGGTTGATCATCAAGAATGTTGACTGAATCATCCAATCCAGTAATGTTAATGTTTAGGGACTTGGTTATCTGACTCCTGTAGACATCATGTTTAGCCAATTCTGATAAAGGAACAACTATCTTGAGTTTGCCTATTTCAGCCTCTAGATTGAAAGGTTTTTCTGTTTGAGTTTTGGTGTTTTGCACAGTTGAGTTCTCTCTGTTTTTTGGGTCTTCAATGTTTTTCTCTTTTTCATGAATAAAGTTTTGTTTTGAAGATGTTTCAGGACTAACTTCTACTGTTTCTTCTACATTTCCTACAATAGGAGATGTATTAGACTGCTGTTTGTTGTTTGGTTGGTTGTCAGAGACATCTTCAATTATTGGATTTGAAGAATTGGGGGTTATCCTAGACAAAATTTGTACTTGGGGAATGTTTTGTACAGGGGGAATGCTTTGTTTACCTTTGACATTTTGTTTTGTAGTTTTCTGTTTGGTATTCTCTGGTACCTCAATCCGTCTACTTCTCAAGTTATAATGTTTATGAACTTCATAGATTGTTGTATCATAGCCTTCTTTGAAATCGAAAGTCTCACCTGAATGAGTTTGGAATGTTTCAAGGATGTGGTTCTCTTGATCATCCTGAGATAGGAAGACTTCTGGTTCATCTTTGTTATCATCTACATTGTTTATTTCTACATCTTCTGTAGGTTCTTCAGAAGTTGAGCCTTCAACAAAATTTTCTTGAAAGGGTGGCCTAATGTTCTGATCAGGAACATTCTTTCCACTATTTTGATTCAGATTCCTCCTAAAGTTTGGGTTTCTTGCAACATTCTGATTGTCAGTAGAAGACTTTCTTTCAATGGTTTCCACTCTGTCTCCTAATATTTCCATACCTTTAATGATTACATCCAGCTTCTTTTCAAAGGCTGAAGGTTCTTCATTTATAGGCATTCTTCTCTCTGCCCTAGCTCTGGCCCGTTTCTCTATCAGATTTTCTTCTACACTCACCACTATGCTTTGCATTTCCTCTAGTGTTTGTGGAGCTCTTTCCCTAAGGGAATAAGCTATATCGGAGTCAAAACCATCTGGAAATTTGACCAACACGTTGTTAGGTGGGGGTCTTAGGTTTTGAGGAACTGCATTATATGATTCATTGAATCTTATGATGTAATCTTGTACGGTTTCATTTGGTATTCTTCTTAATTTTTCAAATTCTGATAGGATCTGGAGAGGATCCTTCTTTTTCTCCCATCTGTTCAGAAATTCCCTATACAAAGCTTCTAAATCAGCAATACTGTTCGGGGTAAGAGCCCTAAACCAAGTTCTAACTTCTCCAGTAAGACTCTGTACGAAAATTCTCATACGGATATTATCAGTATCAATCTCATAAAACTCAAAGTAATCTGTCATCCTTTTGGTGTGTTGTTGAGCTGTGTAGGTACCCGATCCGTCAAAAGGTGTGATCTTACTTTGGTAGTCCTGAGGTAAAGCTGGAGGGTTGGCTGGTAACTGTAAAGGGGCATATCGATTAGCCATTGGAATATAAAGTGGAGTGACAGGAGTTGATGGTCTAACAGGAGGAGATGGAGGTCTAACAGGTATTTGAAAAGTTTGAGAGAAAGTAGCTGAGCTTAGAGAAGCTTCAGTAATCACAGAAATGTTTGAGATTTCTTCAAAGGTTTGCTCAGACTGAATGGAGTTATGCAATTCTCTGTCAAGATGATGTGAAACAAATCTGTATTGCAAATCCTCAAAGAACAAAGGATCTGGAACTAGTCTAGATAATTCAGTTTCAGAAAAATTCACAAACAAAGATGTTTCAAATCGTGCATCAAAAGGAATGTCATCAATATATATAATTTTCATAGGACAAGATGTAGATCTAGAAAGTGGTCTAGAACTTCCTGTACTCTCCTCACTTCCTCTTTTAGAACTTTCTTGACTTCCTTGTCTTCTAAGAATCCTAGGAATCAGATTAGGATTTTCAAATATTGGTGGTGGATTGGGGTCAGGGTTTGACCTAGTATGTCGAATCCTTTCTGAAGCCAGTTTTCTTAGACTTTGTGTTTTTGGATTTTGGATTTTAATTGAAAAATAAATACAACTTCTACAAATTCTTCAAGAAATAATGATATGTAATTAAGATTTCCTCAAAGATCTGTTTAAACTAGAGAGTCTGATTGAAAAATTTGGAACTAAGATTCAATATGTAAGCTAAATCAGAGATAGACTGAAGCAGCATTTATTTACTTTTGCAATTGCAGAGCAAAAGCAATTTCAAAGGCTACCTGGCTGATCTTCAGACTCTGTCTATAGCTTATAAATCAAACAATAATAACAATAAATGATTCAGATTCCCCAGTATGGTCGCCACTATGTTATCACTCAGGTTTTCCTAGAAGTTGTGTAAGAGGAAAGTATACCCGAGGTAACCACAAACCAACCTTTTAGATGCAGAATCTAGCCAATCTGCATCCAGAGAGGGCTCTCTCTTTATGATTTATCTCTGTTCTTGGAAGGTTTTAGGCTAGTTATAGATTCAAAGTTTGTTTTGGGAAAATGGTGGAATCCACAAACTAAGGGCAAGGTTGAGAGCTTTCAGTCCATTGGGCTATGGAGTCAAAGGATGGCTTTACTGGATTTCTATTCTACGCACAAGATGGTATTACAGGGCAAGATAGCTAGACAGAGAACAATCCTTAAAATTTAAAGTGGGTGGGATGATCTTGAAGGGATGAAAGGAAACTAAGAATCTTTCACCATGTTCAAAAGGAAGAAGTGAATTGACTACAAACAAAGAGCAATAAAGGATTCTTTATTATAGCAATCAACCGTGCTTAAATTAGCGAAGCAGGAGCATTTAAGAATTCATGCTTATAGCTAATTTAGAAGAAAACATTTAGGAACAATCACATTTGAAAACAGAGTACAATTAAGCAACTTCTGTTTCAATCCTTTATGTAAATTATTCAGAAATGGATATGATGGTATTATAAACTAATATAAAATTTCAGACAAAGGGTAGAAACACTTATTGAACCGTAGTCCAACACATGAATCCTGCAACAAGTCCAGTGCTTCAAATCGTCATCCAGTAAGCCACAAGTAAATTTCTCCAAAAGCTTTTATTCCGAAAATCTCAGTGTTACAGCAGAGTAATAGAATCCACCCCCAATACTCTCTTTGAGGGTTTATTTATACACAAAATAATCTAAAACAATCTTACACTAACTTGGCCAATAATCTAGGCTGACTTAAAGCATATTTACAAACAAACAAGAGACAAACGGTCTCGTGGATAGAATAATGTGCAACTGCTGATGTGCTGTTCCTTTTTCCGTGGATGTGCTGGAGGTAAGTGCTAAAATAGAGTTCTATGCTGTCCTTTGTAATATTTCTTTGGCTTGTTGAACACTCTTTGTTTTCACGGATACCCTTTAACCTTTCATCTGATACTCTTTCATCTGTTTTCCTGTTTTTACCATTTACTTGACAGTAAAGATAAATGCTCATCCTGAAAGTAACTCTCATAGAATCTCCAACATTTCCCGCCACCATTGATCATCTGGTATCATAGTTCTTCTGAGCTTCCTTAAAGTTTCATCTGCTTCAGTAAGTTTATAAAAAGTGGGATCATTTGGAAATAGATACTTTATTTCATGCTCCAGATGAAATAAATTCCTCACTTTATCATAAATACTTTTCCCAGTTGGTAATGCAGGTTTTGATGAGCTAGTAGAACCTATAGTTGTATTTTTAGCATGAGCTTTTATTCTCTTCTCATAAGTTTCCAGGTCTACTATTTGATCTTCCGTGAGCATGGGACTTGGTAACCCACTATCCAGCAAAGCTTGAAATTTTTCTCTGAAATTTTTGATGTCAACCAAAATGTCTGTACACTTTCCTTCTAAATTTTGCATGAAAGTCCTCTTGGTGAAAACTCTCTTTGCTTCCAAAACTGCACCTGTCCTGTCATCAATTCCTAATGATGCAAGCTGTTGTTTTGTTCTGGAATTCAAAAATTGAATGAGCTGCTGGGCCTGCTCAGGCCTGCCTCTTAATTCATGTCTGGTTTTATTTATTTCTTCTTGGGCTACCTTAACTAACTCATTTTGCTCAAAAATAGCCTGAATAGAGGGCCAAATATCCCTTATTAATTCAATGATGTTATCCCAAAGAATATCATTTATTTCATTTAGAGGCTTCTCCAATGAAAGATCCTTTTCCAAAGCCTCAACCAATTTTTCCAATCTTTTTATCTCCCTGATGTTGTCAGCAGCTGTCTTTTTAGAGGTGTCATATTTTTCCTCCAATTTTGCCCATTGCAATTTTGTTTGTTGGAGCTCTGTGACCTTTAGCTGCAAACTCTCCATCTGTTTTATTAAGTCCTCAGAACTCAAGCCAGAAGTATTCACCTGAGCTGGTTGTTCCTGCTGCCCTGTGGTTGTAGTACCTGTTGTTGAAGTCTGCTTGATAATTTCTTGCTCCTGCAATGCTTTTTCCAACTCCTTCTCTGTTTCATTTAGTCGCTCTGTCATATTCAAGAGCAACTCCATCATTTCTTCTTGTGAATTTCCTTTTATAACTTCCTGTGTCTGAGGGTGCGTCGAGGCTGGTAGTTTTAATTGTTTTCTGAGTGCAGCTATATCCTCCTCTTTCTTTTTTATCAACGCCTCAATACCTTTGATGTCCTTGGGATTGTGACCCAAACCAATAATTATCTCTTCTAGAGACTTTATTCTATTATCCTTGGCCTGTGAGGAGGCCCTTTCAATTTTCAATTGTGCATTAGTGTTATTCAAAGAATCTTGCAGCGTTAAAGCTGCCATGGCCTTGTTGGTGAGAGTAGAATAAACCATTTCCCCAGTCTGTCTATGTAACTCTATCTGGTCCAGGGGATGAATATCCTTTGCTAAAACTTCAAAATTTGATCTGATGTAATCTGATGCTGAAGTTGGCTTTGGCACCTTTGCTTTGAAGTGGCTCATTAGCATTTTACCTTGGGAAAGGTCAAATGCAGACATCAGCCTTTCTTGATTGTGAGGAGCCATCTTCATATACTGATCATATACCTTCATTTTCAATGGATCATTCTTTGTTTTGATATTAATGAAGGTTCTTTTAATATCTCTAGTATCTGTCTTTGGCGGTCTGAAAGAAGATACTTCAGTGCTTAATTGCTTCTGCGAAGCTTTCCCTTTCTGGCTTATGGTTGTTTCACTTGCTGTGCCAGTTTGCTGACTATCTTCTCTACCATCATCAAATACTTCATCTATAATTTCTACCTCTGGAGGTGGATCTGATTTGTGTTTCTTAGTTTGATAAACCTGTGAGGCCCCCTTTGAAGGTGTGGTATCTGGAGCCAACCTTTTCTTCCCTATTTCTACATTTAATGGAGTCTGCATTTCTGGAACTTGGATGTGTATTGCTGGTGTGGGAGAATCCTGAGATGGTTCTTGTGCTTTGGAACTCTGTGGTTTTTCTGCCATGACAAAGGTTTCAATGACCTGAACTACAGGTTCTTTTCCTTTACCCTTGGGTTCTGCCGCTACTGATGGACTGTCTTCCTGTAATGCTTGCTGTAGAGTGGCTGCTGAAGATGTGCTAATGTAGGGTACCTGCATTTGATCATACGTTTCTAGGTCAAAGTTCTTCTCAACATCTTTCATAATTTTACTCAAATTGTCAGCTCCACTTTCCTCTTCAACAAGTGTTCCTTTAACCCATTCATCTTGATTTGCATACTGTTCTAAATTAGGAATCCTGTGATGTATTTAAGGAGATGACTTATTCTTTAATCTCTTTTCACAAATGAAACCAAAGGGGTCATAATTGACCCAACGGAAAGATGTCTGGAATTTTTTCTCTAATAGAAGTTCTGCTTCTTTCTCAGCCTCCCTAGAATTGCAGATGAAAGGACCTAATTGGCTTTTGATCCTTAACTGAGCTTTCTTCTTGACATTGCAGAAATGGATCACATCTGAATTATTCATCTGCCTAAAGTATTCCAAGGCAAAAATTCTCATTGGTACATATCTGGGTAATTTGAATGGATGTAATTCACATCCATAAATCCTGATGACTGTATGGTTTTGGTACAAGTACCAATCCCCAACTTTATAACTCTTTGACAATTGCAAGGTCTTTCTAATTTCAGTACTAAGTCTGGGGGGAGAAATTCCTGTTAACAAAGTTGTAGCAGGATGTACAAATTGATCAATGAATTCTGAATAGGAGTAGGGAGAATCAGAGGAAAAATGAATGATGGGGGACCAAAAAATGACAGACCTGGGATTACCCTTAGCATCAAGTTTCTGAACAGGGAAAGGGAACCTGTCTAACTGATAATAGATCATGAGATGATAGATAACTGAGTAGTACTTAAAAACTTTTTCATTATCTAGCCTTAAAAATTGATCATGGATCTTGTTGGCAATGAAGGAAGCATAATCATATTTAATCTCAGGAGGCTGCCCAGGAGTAAAAATGGATAGCAAAGCCAAAGTTATCTCATCCACATATTCACTGGTGTTGAATCCTAAGACAAAGGATATTATATTTACAACCAGCCTTCCCAATGTATTGAAATAGTAAAAACCATAGGGGGGGCCCCTTTTGGCTGATGCTCAGGTAACATGAAATACTGACACATGGATTTCAGCTTCTCTGGGGTTAATTGTCTGGTTTTCTCAATCAATCCTTCTATGGATAATGGTGCTAATTCTTGATCTGGCTCAAATTTTAACATAGCATTTATAGCCTGAGGTGTGATGGGGAACAAAACACTTTGATTAGGAGCTAATACAGCTCTCTGTGCGGGATCATAGTTTGCAAGGACAAAGAATGAACAAGATTTCTGTGGAAAATGAGGACCTAAGGAATAAGATACTCAAGATTAGGATTCTACAACTTATAAGATCTTTGTCCTTTGAGTGTTCGTTCTCACAGCGATGTAGCTTCAAACGGGACTCTTCCTCAAAATGCGGTGTCTTTATCAATAAAGGCATCTATCTATCGTGCAATAGTTTAATTCACGGTGAGGAGCATTCAATGGGGTGATGTTCAGAGCTGTGGGGACCTCCATTTTGGTTCTTGTGGATTCAAAATGGAGGTTTTTGTTTTTTCTTACAGACCGAACGGGATTTTTGAAATGGAGGAAATTGGACAATTTCGCAGGTTTGGGGGGCGAATTCACAGGTTAAAAATCTTCAGGGAGGACTTAGCAACGATTTTTTAACCATTTTTCAGAGAAGAAACAAAGGAAACCAAGTTTGACTTGCAGTCGGGCGCAAAATGATAAATACCTGTTTTTAGGCGGAACTGGTTCTTTTAACAGGTAATGAGCAATGGCGGGGACGTTCTTCAACACGGGCGCAGCAGAATTTTGGGGCGAAATGGTCAATTACAGTGGAAATTTCGAAAATCGCAGCGGGAGCAACGTTCTTCTCAGAATAATGAAAATGACTAAAAAACACGAAAAAATGGCTTATTTACTAGTTTTAAAGGTTTTTTTGTTTTTTTCGAGGGGTGACGTCATGGTAGTACGGGATGACGTGGGGAAGTGGGGCCGGCGGTATGCGGTAAGTGGTAAGCGGTGAGCCCGCACCGCTTATGGACGAGGGCGGTAAAAGTCGCGAAGGCAGCGATTCCATAGAGCATTTGCCACGTGGAAGTCTGACTTTTCAAAAACCACCCATCCCCCGCTGGTTAACATGCTGGCAAGGGATGGGCAGTGGAATTAATAATGACCGTTGATCTATGAATGGGTGATCCGACGGCTGAAGGGATGGGGAACATGCGGAGGTTTCAAAGGTGGGCCCGTCGGGTTTTTTTTTAAAAGGTTTTAACGCGTAATGTAATCACCCCGGGGAGATTTTAATAGGCGGAGAAGGTTGTTAATTAGTCCAGATGACTAATTAATCCCATGTGGATAATGAACAGGGTTGCGGCGGGGTTTGCTTAAGCAAACTGCCACGTGGATGTCTGACTACGGTGGCGCAAAACTTTCGCAAAGTTTTATTAATGTTTTTGGTGTTAAACACACATATTGTATGTCTAACATTTTATATATATTTTTTATTATATGATGAATCAATTAATACAATTATTTCACCATAGGGGCGGGATTTATGTATAATGTTATATTTTTAACCAAAGGGCTTTATAAAGCGGGGTGTTTATTTTTAATGTGCGGGAATATATACTTTGGTAAGCATTATAATAAATGGGTTTTGGGGATATTTATAGAAAAGGGAGTTATATACTTAGGAAAAGGTATTTTATTTAGGGATTTAATACAATAGAGTTAAATGTTAATATGGTAAAGGACAAGGAAAATCAAAACATCTTTGTACATCTAAGAAAGTGATAACTTATGAAGTAAATTGCAACATTTTATCTTCAACACTTAAACTTAGAATAACAAGTTATTTTGAGGAATTTTATGGAATGTTGCATCAGTTTCCTAAGTAAAATAGGATTTTACTTAGGAAGAAGTTAAAGATGGAAGATAACAAAGATGAATTATCTCAAGTGCTTAGGTCTTTTTGATCATTAGGCCGAGGGTCCGGTCCCTCCAGAAGTCAAGGAAATGCCTTGAGCCCTTTTGATCTCCAAATACCTTAATACTTTTGGGGGGGAATTAGTAAACTCTTGAGGGGGAAAAAAAATGACGAGGAGGTTAATGAATTTGACTCTGCTTGTCATGATTTTTCGTTGTTTTCTCGCTTAGTACTTGTGATGAAAGTAAATGATTAACCATCATGTAGCATCACTCATTCAACAGATAACACTTGCAGCACCATCTACCTACCCTATCTACTTAACACTACCATTTTCTCTTCTTTATTAGGGTGCATTTAGACTTGCAAACCCTTATCAATCTTTAACTGAGCTGCAAGGCAACCATCTAATTCTACCCTTATTATATCCAAGGGCTCAGATTAAGCTGTTGAGCACCCTTTATTCATTCTACCTATCTACTTATCTGCCAAGATTAAACTGTTTGGTCAGATATTTATTCACTATTCTACAACATGAAATTGAAAAATGAACTAACCAAGCTTAAGCAGTTTGGCTATTCATGAATTGTGGCATAAAATACAAGTTGCACACAATTTTTTTATTACATCAGAGTAAAAAGTTCTGGCATTTGGATTTGCACACTTTCCTTGGTCTATTTTTTGTTTGGGGTTCATTTCTTTCACTTTTTGACCATTTTATTTTTCTTACCCTTTGATTTTTCTTTTAGGATATACCCTCTTTACATTTTTTAAATTATTTGATTTTTTTGGTTTTTCAAGAATATGGAACACCGTTGCTCAAGAAAAAGGTTTGAACATATTCTATAGTTCAATAAGACAATCATGAAATATGACACCTATTGGTATAGGAGTCTAACAAAGACAAGGAAACTACTCCAAAAGACCTCATCATAATGAATAAGAAGTCATAGCTTCCAAGGTTTTCCCATTCGATGGAAGGAAAACATCTTGTAAGTCTGGACCTAATGCCCCCAGCACATAATGTACAACGGCACTATCACTGAATACGGGCACAGGATAGGTAGCCACATAATTGACATGTAGCGGGGATGACACAACTGGTGGATAAAGATCTGGAAAAGATGATGGTGGACTAGCTGCCATATTAGGACCAAAGAACACAAGCTAATCGATGGTCACGATCCAACCTTGGTGCGGAAAACACATCACACGAAAGAGGGAGGAGACAAGCGCTCCAATGGCATAAGTATAATCGCGGCCAAAGAGTAAATTAAAGTCCAAGGGGCCAAAAACAACTATCATGTCCATATGGACAGTTTTCCCTCCCAAAGTAACAGGTAACTATGGAAGGATCCCTAACGGGTGACTAGTTCCTCTGTTAAAAGCCAACAGATTCTGGGTAACATGCATAAGCGGTGGAGAACCAAAAGCTTCCCAAGTAGTAGAAGACATAATACTAACAGACGTGCCTTCATCTATAATAGTGTTCGGTACGACAAAATCAAAGGTTCGTACCGTTATCTCAAAAGGCACGTAAGACGGAAGGCAGTATCCGGAAAATTGACTCCAATCAAAGGAATTGATCAAACTACTTGGGGGGGATGCCATTAGACTGAGATGGTTTTCCCCCAGTGTTACCGAAGCAAGAGGAGCATCTTCCTCGATCTCCATCTCGAGAGTAGGGGGAGAAACTTATTGAACTACAGGGATAGAAGAATATTTCTCCAAGTCCGAGGAATCTGAAGAAACAAGAGGAACGTGAGGAGGATGAGATTGACTCTCAACGGAAAATACCTGGTGCAACACAGATGGGGCTAGCTCAATTGAATCCTGCGAGCAATGGTTGGTCAGGGATGGATTCATGGTGGTGAATTTTCGAGGGAGCGGGATCAAGAAAGGATGACTCTTGACTGATCATTGAATCAACTAGTGAAGGACTCAAAGAAAGCTGTTTGTAACCAGCCAGAAGGCACGGTACAAAAATATTCGATTTATCCAAAACTCTCTTGGCTTCATCCATATATGGACAAAGGTGAATGGCATGGTGCCCTGTACACAACTTACAGGGATTGGCAAGCTTACCCTGCTTCTTAGGAGCTTTACTAGCACTAGCTAAAGATGTGCCCCCAACCTGACTCCCAGAAGCCAAAGACAACAGCGGATGACCATCGGACCATACTTCAAGCACCTTGGGAATGCCAGGGCAATCTCAAAAGAAGATGGTTTCCCTGGCACAACATGCAAGGGAACTTAACATTCCGCAGAGGGTTGGAAGGTTCATTCAGAGCAAGTGTTTTAGTAGCAACAACTACAGAATTAGCTTCTCACTTATCTGACTTCTTCTTCTTCTTCTTCTTCTTAGCCACCTGGGTACTAGAATCCAAACTTTCACCAGGCGAAGTAGAAGATGAGGATGAAGAAACAAGTGAATAAGGGGAAAGTTCCACCTTCGAATCAACATGGTGTTGCTCAGGCGAAGGAGTGGATGGTACAGTAGCTGGAACAGTTGGGACCACAGAGGTTGAAAAGAACCAAATAGGCAACCCAACAGTTAACCCAGGAAGGGACAATGTTGCCATATAAGGAGCACCAACATTTCCAAAAGTGGGAAAAGGACCAGGATTCCCATCGAAGGGGATTCCTTGGTTGGTGAATTCCAGAAAAGTTTCCATCGGAAACGAATTTGAAACAAAACACTAAGGACTAAAATTCTAACCAGGAATATTTTGTGGGTGATTAATTTTCAAAACAATGAAACCAAACTCTACTGTTTCATATTTTAAGAGTTGAGAAACAAGAAAAATATGACTCTATCGCTTTCAGGTTGGACGCGAGCTTGAAAGGACAAGAGCTCGATGATCTTTTCAGTTAAAAGAGTCAGTAAAGATCAAAGTGACTTCTCAAGTACTCTAAGCAAGAGGTTGTACCAAGTTTCCATGAACTACAATATACACCTTAGTGATCAAATGAAAGAGAAATGACTAAGGACTTAACATACATGCAGGTAGTCTCCCCGAATGATGTGTCCGGTTTGTCATGGTTACAAGGCAGCAGACTCGGCTTCCTACGGATAAAAGGATTGCAACCTAGAGGGGTCTCCCTTTATATACTCGATGGTACGAGGAGCACAATTCTGTACTAGTGTTGTCTAAAGCCAGATGGAGAACGAAAAATACTACGTTTTAAGACACCGGAACACGTCTCTAGCCTAGACCTCTTAAATGTTTCGTTAGGTTTCAATGCTTCCTTAGGTTAATTAAATAAATTTTAAAGTTGATCTCGAATTATGTCTCGGTTTCAAGGCCCTACTGCATGTCATCTGACAATATCCTATATGCAGCTATATGAGAAAAGAAATATTTCAATTCAATGAATGCTATCTAGTTAAGGGAAGAGTCTCAAACAATGATGCAACATACAACAACAGTACAAAAAACAATTTCCAAACTAGATGACTTTCACTATCCAAAAGTAATCTAAAACATTCAACAATGCGAATAATGCAATGTAATTTATGCAAAATCCTCTCTTTTTTTTTGAAAAAATAAGAATGCACTCAATGCATTTTTCGATAAAATGAGAATCTAATTAATGCATGCTTTTAATGAAAGAGAATGCACTCAATGCGATTTTCATATTTCAATCATTAAACAATGTTATCTAAGTTCAATGATGGATCTCAAAAATGACTTTTCAATGCAATGTGATCTAATGCATTTTAACGAAAAGAAAACTCTAAGACGAAAACTAAATGAGCGCAAATCTTCTTAATGAAGGATGAATGCAAAAGGGATGCAAACAAACACTAAGAATGCAATCGTTGTTTTAAAAACTTTGTAATGAAATTCCTCAAAAGGCTACAAGACATATGAGGTCAAGCACAAAAAGGACTTCCAAAGCATGAGCTCAAAACAAGGCATTCATTCCCTTTTACATCAAGTAATC
Organism: Pinus albicaulis; assembly: GCA_034641835.2. Classification (NCBI taxonomy): domain Eukaryota; kingdom Viridiplantae; phylum Streptophyta; class Pinopsida; order Pinales; family Pinaceae; genus Pinus; species Pinus albicaulis. The sequence continues at coordinate 29,410 of JAXQQM020080487.1, forward strand.
AAACAAAGAAGACTTTTTAGCTAAACAATGAGCAATGTAATTTATGCTCATAAGTGAAAAAGTAGAGCGGAGAACGATTAAATTATACAGAGAAAAAGACTGGAAGGGAAAGACATTGGTGAAGGATTTAGGGAAAAAAACCTCAATTTTTCATACACCCTGAAATTGGCACGACTTTGGGGGGTGAAACTAGTGCCAACTGGCACAACTTGCTCACTGAAAACTAGCACCAATGGCCAATTGGCGCGGGTTGCTAACTGACAACTAGCGCTAATCGACACAACTGTCAAAAAAATAAAAGTGCCAATGTCTCAACAGGAAAAAACAAAGAATTTCTCCCAACCAAGACCAGACTCACCACTTCAAGAAAAAACTAAAAGATCGTAATTGATGAAAAACATAGGAACAAATAGGGAAATGGTCATTCGACTAAATCCATCGAATGACTAAGACTTCAAAGAGTGGAAAACTCAAGGGAAACTCCCCAGAGGAGTCACCAATTTGTTGTCCAGGTAAATCCTCTTTGTAGATAGAGACGATCGCTCTAGCCCTAGGGTGGGTCTAGCAACTATGAGAACATACTAACATCTACCTTCCTAAATTTTAAATGAAATTCAGAGCAAGGAAGATGTCCTACCTCATTCTGATGCTATGATGTTGTCTTTCGTCGAAGCTTCTTGATCTGTCGCTCTTTTCCAGCTTGATACATGTTGTTGCCAACATTTGATTACATCTTGTAATGTCCCTACTTAGCCTTAGCTAAGAGGAGACATTAAATTTTGATTTATTTTATGCTTTATGAATAAATGAATAAATTAGGACATGTAAAACTCCTAATAAATCAATGCCCATGTGAACAAAGACAAATCTGGGCTATGTAAATAATCACTTGCAGGTGTGAAAGAGGATTGAGCCAAAGATTGGGTCCACCTTGACCAAATCAACTGCGTTGTCTAGGTTCAATGCATCACCAAGAGGGACTGCGCAGTTCTAGAAGGGAGCTTCTAATGTGAAAAGGGCCAACTCATCCAAGTGGTTTAGGGTTTGCAAAGGCTATCTCATGTTATAAAAAGGAGGAGAAGAAACATGAAGAGGTTGTTGATGAATTATATTTCTGAAGTATTTGTCTGCTTAGACAAATACCATTCTCTGCTGTTTAGTGGAGGATTGTGATTGGGATTCCTGTTTATGGATTTCATATCTTCCCTTGAGGATCATTGGAGGAGTTATTTGCTGAAGTTGGCCACTATCTGGTTTGAGACCAAGCTCTATCTTTCATGAGCAGCGCTAGCCCATTGAGGTTTTTGTAGCTGCTATCTTTTGTAGCAAGTGGCATTGTAGATCTGCTTATATATAGTTGTTTTTTAGAAGCTTCTCTATTGGAGAGTGTTCTTCAGCCTCCAAGGAGTTAGCTGATCCATATTTTATATCAGATCTGTACTTTTCATTGCATGTACTCAGTCTCCTTCAACCTATGCACAGTTTCTGCTTCATACTGCATTATTTTGTGAGAGGGCTTTGTCATTTCAGTTTGCTATCAGTTTGGAGGAGATATCTTGGTGTTAGGCTTGAATTCCCTTGGTGATCCGTGGATTGGGTTGCTGATCCATGTCTCTATAGATCTGATCTATTTCAGTAATAAAATTTATCTTCAGAAATTTCTGGGTTTTCTGCAGCACAGTATATTGTAATTCATATCTACAGCTTAATATGCAGTATTTTGATGTAATTCTAATTGGATCTTGTTCTTAAAGTCTTGTAGCTTTAATATATATATTAGATCACATGTTTCATCCATATATCTGTCCAAGATCTTAAATTTAACTGAGGAAACCTCTAGTTCTCACCCTGGTATTTTTAGAGGTGACATAACCGATAAATACTTATACGTATTCCATCAACGGCCTTAGAATCTTGAAAATTCCCGAAAAGGGACATTGGTATAGACATTCAAGACAACACAAAAAGTGTAAAACCATGACAAACATAAAAAAAATTACAACCTATCTAACTGATCAAGGAATGCTAGAAATCTTGGTATAGATGTAAACAAGAGTGGAAGATAAACATCAGATGCATTTTATTATGATAAATTCAAGGGGAGTTTACAACCAAGCCTTGATGTTGAGGCTCTCCTTCAGCAGGTCTGTATCCAAGCATGTTTTCTACACTCTCATGCATAAAGGTCTAAGATCTCACTATGTTCCCAATCACAAAAATAATCGCACTCTGCAGTATTCCCCTGAAGCTATGATTGCTTCTACGCTATGCTAAATTTTTCAGCTATCTGTTCAACTAGAACATGTTCAACTAGCACATCAATGGAATATGGCTATATTTATAGAGGATAGGAGGACGTTGGCATCCCTACAATAGTGGAAGGGAGGCCTTATCTCTTGGGAGGTTTCCCCATAATGTGGAAACAAAAGGCCAAAGGAGGAAGGTCATGGTTATTCAGTCAAACCACTCCCTATGACTCATCCACGAAGTTGGTGTGATCGAAACTTCTCCTATTTTCTTAAAAACATTTCCATAAAAAAATTGGTATGGGTTCTTACTTGGGACAGAGCGCCAACTGGCACGGGCTCAGTGTTAATTTTCCAGCTCAGCACGGGAGTGTAACTGGCTACTCGTGGCAAGGAAAAAATAGGTGTTTTTAGTGGTCTGCTCAGGAAATGGTCAACAGAGGGAATGTTGTCCTCATGGAAAGGGATGTAATGATGATATTTTCAAGGCATGAAATTTCTTATTGGTCACAGAATTTACCCTCCAATGGGGGAGATAGGGATTGCAGGGACAGTGACAATTTACTTTGTAACACCTTTCCCTTTGCAAAATTTGCAAGGGTTGCTTTTTGAACTGTGGATTGAAAATGATTCAGTTTTGTTGTGCAGGCTTCTTATTATATAATTCCATCTTCACTGATTTATTAGACAAGTTTTTGATGAACTTAGTCATGTCATCAATCCTTTGATCCTAGGATTAATCTTCTTATGCGTGACCTTTATCTTGAATTGTCTACTTTTCTTGTTTTTTTCCAATAGCAGTCATGTTTTCTTCAATCTCTAAAGCATTTGTTTGGATTTTTCAAGAGTAGGAGATATTCTCTATCTAAAATTGAAACTAAATTCTGATACAAATGCCCCAGTGAAAAAAACTCTTGCTCCAATAGGAGGGGGTTTCATTTCTGCAGATAAACTATTATACAATTTGTTAAATCTTTTAATGAAATGGTTCATGCTTTCATCAGAATTTTTCTTAATACCATTAAACTTTGTCAATGAATAACCATGACCTATCTTTTCACCCCATATTTTAATGAATTATCTTTCTAATACATCACAATAATTAATTGAGCCATTTGGTAATCCTTTAAACCATTTTCTTGCCTCTCCATTCAGAGACTGTACAAAAAGTCTCATTAATACATCAAGATGTTCAACATTTAAATTTTCAGCAAAAAGTACAAAACAAAGGCAAGTGTTGTTTTGCAGTTATTTCATCTTCCATAGTAAATCTAGGAAGAAATTTAAGGTATTCCTGAGGCATTGCATTCATTGGTTGTGGAAGATTTAATGGTACATATATATTCATCAAGAAAGTAGAAACACGACCTGCCATGTTTATGCCTTTATTAACTACTCCTTGAGTAGGTGGGGTTTTTATACCAGTTGTAGATGTGGATGGATGAGGTGAAACAACTGATATGGGAAGGGGTTGATGAACAATAATAGAAGAATTGGAAACTGTATTAGGCTGAGCTTCTGTAAATTTGAATTAAACAGACTCAAAATATTTTTCTTCTAACTTTCGTTCTTAGAAATAAATAGGTCAGGACAAGGATTCTTGTTCTGAGAAAATTAGTTTTCGAGAAATATCCTTGGATGAAAGGGTATGGGAACTACTACTTGGTGTATGCAATGTAGCATCAGGAGTAGAAAGAATTCTTGATTTCTATCCTTTCTTAGAAACCAATTTTTTAGGATCTGAGAGAATAGGAACTTTCTGCTAAGAGGTATTTGACCTCGTATGTGGCCTTTTATATGCCAAAATTAGGAAATAAAGATACAACCTGATGTTTCCTCCTCTTTGGACAACCAGAGTAAATATGAACAAAACCCAGGGAAATAACATCACTTCTTCATGCACGGAAATGACGCAAAAAAATGTTCTACCTTAAGAGACAATCCCTTGGTTGTGGTAAGGAATTAGTGCTTAAGACATTTATATAAATGTGTCACAGAAAGATTGGCCTTTTTTTAATCACCTTCTTATGTTTATCACTAAACCCTCAAATATCAAACACAACGAATGTCCCACAATGCTATTATTTGTTGATATAGAATGGAATGATCAGAAGAAAATGAAGGAAAGAAGCCTAAATTGATATGCTGATGTACAGAATATATCACCTCAAACTTCAGAAGAATTATAAGACAGGAACAATTAAAATGAAGGAGTGCCTATTAAGGATTTTAAATCTTATTCACACAAGTAAAAAGAGACCTGCAGTTTCATTACTTCATTTTATTCAAAGTTAGAAATGCATAATGTAAACTAGGAGACATATCGATATCAAAGAATGCCAAAATATTTCTTCTCATTCATTAATCATTTGAAATATGAGTACAAAAATTGTAGTCTGAAGGTCCAAAACTCGGAACCCTTTCCTTTCTTGTTTTTCTCTTTAAATACAATATAAAGTAGTTTGTAACTACTGGAACTAATCCTAACTGCTTTAACTACCTAGGAGTTCATCAACTTCCTATTACATGTCATAAAAATGTCTTATTACAATTACATTCTCTTAAAAAGAGGAAAATAACATAAAATATAAATCCTAATTACTAAATGTGAATAGATGATGCTGCTACTACATTTCCTTTACTGGCTAGTTTATCCTTCTTTGAAGTCGAGGGTCCTTTGGTAAATCTGCCATCCAAGCTCTGTATTTCTTCCATATCTCAATATTAGTCTTAGGTGAATGGACCATCTTATGACATTCCAATATAAAAGTAGTGATTCTGTTAAATGATGGCCTCTCTGCAAATAAAGTCTTCACTAACCACAACAACTGAAAATGTCTTTGAAGGAAATTGATCACTATTGCTCCTTTAAGAAACCGAGTCTTTTTATGAGTACTGTCTACTTTAATTTTTTCCAACACCAGTAAAGGTTCATAATAATTCCATGATAAAAGACTACTTCCAAGACCCCAACATGATGGCAAACCTGATCTTGCTATTTTATCAAATAAATTATCAAACTGGTTCACTTCTTCCTTAAGTTCAATCAGCTTCTTTTCTGTAGACTTCCTGCAATAATTCTTGATAATAATCTTATTAATTTCCACAACATATAAAATCCTATCTTTAATTTCATTTTCTTCCAACTTTTGATTTGTTTTGGAATCAATGAATTAAATGAACTTTCTTTCCCAAATGGCTCTATTAATTGTCTTTTGCTTGTTTGTCATGACTTGTTCTTCAAAATCCTTGATAATACTTTTTTTCTCTGTAATAACAATCATAAAACTCTAGATTGTTTTCATTTCTGCAATGATATCATTCCAGATGATATCCTTAGCCTGTATTAAGGATATGTTTCCTTTCAATTTTTCTTTGAGATTTTTAATCTCAACATTAGTAGTCTGGTAGTCCATTCTATATTTACTGACTTCTCCCTCTGTGGCTTATATGATCTTTGTTGCTATTTCCAAATCAGGTTGTGCCTTTTTTTAATCTCTCTCTACCATGTCCAATTCATTGGTTAATCGATATATTTGTGCTAATGGATCTTCATTACCAGATAGAAAAACAAACGTACATGTATGAGGATCAATGTGATTCTCCAATGACAATGCAGTTTTCTTTAGTTTGGTGATTTCTTCTTCCTTTTGAAAAAGCTGTTCAAGAAGTTTTTCTTTCTCATTTTCTATCTCTGCAACCTCTGCTTCCATGGAGTGTTCTCTTGTAGGCAACTTTAACTTTTTCTTCAATGTTGAGATTTCTTATTCAAAACTTTGCAGAAGCTTCTGGACAACAGACTTTTCATTGGTATCTACCCCAATATTCATGATAATATTTTTGATTTCCTCGTTCTGGATTTTCAAAACCCTATAATTTTCTTTCTCTAACTTCAAATGCTTGATCACTTTTCCAAGAATATTCTCATTCTTGAGTGCCATTGCGTTAGTTTTGGTTAGGTCATTTAAAATTATTTGACCTATTTGCATATGTAGATTTACTTTGTCAAGCAATGGAATTTTCTTCACATCTACAGTTAGATTCACAGTGTTGAAATTATTATATGAATCAATAGACATATCACATGGATGTGAAAGAGAAATCTTAAATTGATCCTTTTCAAGATCCATTGCAGTTAGAAGTCTTGTTTGATCTGGGGTTATCTGGTACTCAGCTTAGGCCTCCATGCTTGCCTTCATTTTTTTATTTCTTTCTACAATCTATGCAAACATTTTATTAACTAAGGGCACTTGTTCCTTAGTGCTTTCATGTATTCTTGGTGAAGTCAGGAAATTTTTCTCATCTCCCAATTTTAATGAGAAACCAGGTTGAGCATCTATGAAATCTTCACTGAGCTTTGTTCTCTTTTCAGTCCTCTATTCTTCATTCCCTAAATCAATCACTACTTCTTTACCTCTCTTATTTGACTTCTCTAATATAATTGGAGTCTATACATTTGATCTTACTGAACCTGCAAAACCTTTACTTTCCATTTTTTCTATATCAGTTATGCTTTCATGAATGAATGTTGAATATACATTTTCAATTCTCCTATTAGAAATCACATTGTGAGGGCCATAAGCCCACTTATCTCCTAACAGTAGGTGTATTTCATCTAACAACTTAGAGGCTTCATCAATTTCTTGTCTCATATTAACTATAAAAGGACCAAAAATCATTGGCAACTTAAACATATTAACTTTCTTCATAGGCACACAATGTATTTGATCCACGTTTAAAATTTTCCTAATGAAATCCAAAGCAAATAATCTCATAGGCACAAATATAGGAAGCCTATAAGGTTCTACACCAACTCCATAAAGACTAATTTTATAATAGTCTTCAAAAACAAACTTATCACCAAACTTACAATTTGTACCCAACAACATAAACTCTTGATATTTTGGTAGAAAGTAGGGGAGAGTAATTCCATTCAAAATATTATATGCAGTTGACATGAGATGACTAGAAAAATCAAACAAACGACCCTAATTCTAATTTTTCCTCACTATGTCTATCCAGAATGCTACTGACTACTTGTTCTTATTAATATCCATTATATTTAACCCCATATGCATGAATTCTTCTACATTTTGATATAAAAAGAGATATCCCAAAACTGATTTGTCCATTGTACTGTCATCATCCTTTCCCAAAATCTTTGCAATGCACCTTAGCACTGGTCTGACTTCTGTATCAAAAACCTCCATGGGAAATTCTTTATTATCAGGTGTAAACTTTTGTGTAAATGGCTTTAGAAAAAATATGAATTGGTTGAAATCTTGACCTACAAGACTATAATAATGCGCCATCAAGAAATCATCATTAAATTGGACACATGACTTTGACTCAGGGTAACACAGAGCTTGACGAATTAATAGGGCTGAGACATGCAGAACATTTTCCCCTTGACAATTTTTCACACAAAATTTTCCAGGGTACATAACACACATTAGCCAATAAAAAAATTTGGTAAAAATGTGTGTTCTTGTGATACATGCAGAAAACACACCAGTTTTAACCATGGTGGTGTAAATTGAAGTTTTATCATTTAGAAAAATCTTTTAGTAAAATGAAAGGTGGTCTAGGGAACAAATAGTATCCTGGATGTCCCTCTCAGTGTCCATGAGAGGAATGTGAGTGGAAGAACCTGACAGGGATGAACGCTTGACCATAGTTTAACTGGGGGTGACAAACAATCGATAAGGTGCCAGACAGCAGAGAAATACATAACGCAAATATAATTTCAAACACAAACTAACAACAATAACCTTAGAAAAATTAGAATCCTTCTTACATAGGTGGCGCAGGTTCAAGAATTAAATGCTGATGAGACATGCCAAAAGACCGTTGAAAGTACTCCAATGTGGATCATATCTGTCACCAGTTGTCTGTATACGTCACTACGGGAGGTCTCAAAGTATGAAGAGCTCCTCGAGTTCATGCCCCCGTAGTGAATCTTGACCATTGATCTGGATTGGCCCCACAGTCAACAAGGGTCAACTTCCGAGGCACCCTCCTCATTAACCCATGCATTGAAAGTGCCCGCGGGTTGACACTTGTATTTCTTGATTAATAAATTGTCAGATCCCGCTCCATGAGATGCTTGTTTTTTATTCTTGTGCATTGGGAACCGCTTCCACAAATCTTAAAGTATTAACTTCAAACTTTAATGCAACAAATATTACAAGTTTATGCTAAAGTATATGAATCTTTATACTTTATCATATATTTTGATTTTTTTTTTTTTTTTTTTTTTTTTAAATTAAAAATAAAGGATATGCAAATGAGCCACAACACGTGGCATGACCGACAACATCACACACAGCACAAGGTCGGGTATGCTTTGGAGGCTGAGGAGGAGCAGTGGTTTTCTGGGCATCCTTTTCCTTAGGTGCATCCTTGAGAGATTTCCCCCCTCACTCGAAGCTTTCGCAATAGGAGTAGGTTCATGTTGAGGTCGTTGAGGCACAGAAGCAAAGGGAGAGTTCATGGTGACTAGCTGGAATAGGGTCAAAGCATGATAAGGTTTTGGATGACTAGCTGGGATGGTGGTTGGGGGATCAATGTACCAAATTGGGATCCCTAGGGTCATACTATGACGAGATAAGGTAGCCATAACAGGGATCAAAAATACTCCAGGAGGGGGAGCTAGAAATGGTATCGGACTGGAGATGTAATGGCCATGCTGGACAACTCCAAGATGGTTAAGGTTGGGAGGAACCATCCTAAGAGGGTAGATAGGCTCATGGATACTAGCTGCAGATGAGGGGCCCTAGGAGGTGGTCCTGAAGGCTGAGTCAAGTTGTTAGGAGCATGTTGCAAAGGGTAGAGCTGCTGACTAGTCCAACTAGTCCATTTGAGGTTTGACTGAGACAATTGCATCATGCAAACATTTGACAAGTTGGGATTAGAGATAGGAGGAGGGATACCGTGGAATGAACCAAGGAAAGAGGAGTCTTTGTAGACTCTGGGTGAGACACTGGTAGGAGATTCTATTGCTTGTTTATTTGCCACCGAAGAGATGATGGACTTAGGGGAGGTCCGAGACTTCAGTTCATGTTATGTCAATTTGTCTATGGTGACAATATTTCTGTTATGGGGAAAGCACATCTTACGATGAACCGCAAATAGGACAATAGACATCGCATAAGTGTAGCTACGACCTAAAATAATGTTGTGGTATAAGGGGGCATCAATGACCTATACATCAACACAAACAGTCTTGCTCACAAGAGTAATAGGATAATTGGAAAACATGCCAAGGGGTTGGGAACAGTTTCCATCCCACGCTTGGAGGGTGATAGTGGAATGGGCCAACTCAGGAGATCCTAGTTGCTTCCAAACCATAGCGGACATCACGCAGGTGGATGCCCCCTCATCAATAAACCAACTAGAGACATTGGCATTCCAGATCTTGACAGTGATTTGGAAGGCGACGAAAGCAAGAAGGGGAGGATGTTTTGACTGGTCAACATCGAAGATGATCAAAGGATCATCTGAGGGATCCATAGTTCCCATGGCAGTTAGTACATTTTTTTGTTTTGAAGGGCATGACTCGAGGACTCCCAACATTGAAATGGAAATAGGGGATTTCTCCAAGTCATCTAATATACTATAAAAATGGGCAACTTTACCTAACAAAATGTTTCTCCATATTGGTCCCTTGGGGATCCTGGTATGAACCTCTTCCTCAGGCTGAGGGATTAGTAAAGGACCATTTGTTGTCGAAAGAGGCTTTGTGGGACCTGAAGAAGGGGCCTCAGGGGAAAACGTAGTGAGGGGCTTATTGTACTGACAGGACAGAGTCTGAAGGTTGAGGTAAATGGTAATAGGTTGGTCAGAGTACATCATGAGAAACTGTTAATAAAAAGTACGAGATGGAGGAGGTTGAGTGGCTGCCTGACTTTCAGGGGGTTGGGTAGCCACGAATCCTTACTAGACGAAAGGATTGGTAAAATCATATGATTGTATAGTTGAAACATTAGGGGGAACCAAAGGGGAGGATTGCTGCCCTTAGGATACTGCTTGAGCTTCCCACATCTAGCGCATCTGAGGTAAAAGAGGAAAATCGTGGGTGTAATTACCATAGACACTGCAACAAGAACAAGGTTTGTTTGTGCTTATGTTGAGTACTTTGCTGCTGGGTTGTTGTGTTAGGTGCATTCCCTTGGGGATTGGATCATTGATTACTTGAGGTAAATTGGTTTTGGTTTCCTTTCCTCTTCTTTTTGGAAGTAGGAGGATTAGTCGCACCCTGTTGTGCATACACCTGACCTTGGGGGGGGGGTGCCTATTGTTGTAGGGGTTGAGAAGGCAGGGGAGGCTGAGGTGATAATGTTGGAGGAGATGGAGCACCAGTTCGTGGATACGGATAATAAGGAGGTTGGAAAATTCCACCTCTAATCACCCTCCACCCTTCCTCCTTCTCCACTGCTCTTCCTTACATCCGACGACCCTTATCTTGTTTTGTCCTCCCCACAGCTTTTGAACTTTATCATGAGGGGGCGGGGCGGCCTGAAATGGGTGTTATCCATTATGGACCACTCCTCCACATGTTTTCCTCTCATAATTTTCAGCTCCCCTTCTCCAATACTGCTTACCACTTGAGACCCCCTCCGAAATCCCATTCCCTTCTTTTCAATTGAAAACATTGCATGGGATTTTGAGGCAAAATATATTTTTATGGCTTATGCAGTATGCTCAGGAGATCTTCGCTAAAAAACTAGGTGCACTCAGTACAACAGGCCTCTTTATAATTTATTAAATGGAAATCACCAGAATGGTGGAGTGGATTTCTGTAGGCAATAGACGAAATCGTAAAATGGCAGTCAGCCTATACACCTATGAATGTTCCTTGCCATACCGTCTCGAAGGCTCCCATTATTAGCTTCAATGATCGACTCTTTCCTTTCTGTTTTTGGTTTAATTTTGATGATTCTGCTGGTGAAATCCTAGTTTCACCCCATTCCTGTTTTAATTGTCTCAGCACAAATGCTCAATCTATGCTCTGCAAGTTAGGTGTCATGTTTTGATTTCATAGATATGGGTCGATCCTAAATTATCAAGTACCATAGACCCTCCATGGAAGCTATATATACATAGTAAGTTCCAAGTTTAAATAAGGGTTCTGGTTCCGGTACTAGAATTTAGGAAGAATTGTGTTGTAGTTTAGTACGATTGTGCTCCCTGTGCTCTGAGATACATATTTGGGAGAGTTGTTTGAACTTATTACAATATAGCATTGTTATTTGGATTCCGGATGGAGCAATGAGTAGTATATACTTATTTTCCTCTTTTATCAATAATATCTTTTTATTTATAATCATTTTCCATATTATGCTGCTTTGAAGGTCTGTGTAATGTAGCTGCTGGTAGTCTATAATTTTATTCATAAATTTGTGTTTTCATAACGCTCAGGTGTTAACACTCATATATTAAGCTTGCTACACTCACTTAACTTGTGCTCTACAAACCTCTCTTGTTTCCCATATCTCATTCATATTAGCTTCCTCTAAGGTCACTGGAGGAAAAATTCTTAAATCTCTTAAGCCTGTCTCTTATGGGTTCATTCTCCATTATATCTCACCTCCTCTATACCTTTTTAAATCTTCTACTCATTGTTTTATACTTGGCCCAACTAAAAGCCATCAACCTCACAACATCCTGAGCCCTCTCACTATTTGGGGAATTCACATGAATGAGGCTCAAATGGTCTTCTCTATTCTCAAACCACCAAAAAAATTATTCTCCTCAACCATATTCTGTTAGAGGCATTTGTAAAATTTCCCAAAAACTCTTATTTTAATATTTCCTAGGCATTGGTCTTTTGCAACTCAAGGTTGTCTCTAGGAGCTATAACATATTTCTAGCATCATTTTTGGGGATAAGAATGAAGAAATATTTTCCCTGGGATATGAAATTATCTTCACCCTTCAATCAGGTGAGAACAAAGGGTTGAGAGTTTCATACTCCTCACCTTGGCAACTCCAGTGTAAAATACTCCTAACAAGAAGAATTCATGGCTTTCACTAAGGCTCACACTAGATTTAGATCCTTCATCTGCCCCCACCTCTAAATTAGATGGCAGTGTCGAATTTTATTTTGAAAAATTATGCCCCATTTTCCATCCCTCAGTGTCTAAATGATATGCCACCATATTATTTAAAGCTCTTGCCTCAGTTCATCGGGGAAGATAGTAATTCTGCACAGAGACATATTGAAAACTTTTGTGCCTTTGCTGACAATGTAAATTTAGAGCACTTAGATGTGGTGTTAACAATTTTTGTCGAATATTTGGATAGGGAAGCCCAGAAATGGTTCAAATCTATTACTAATCACACCATCACAATTTGGGAAGAAATGCAGAATTCCTTCACACTAAAATGGGGAGAAAAGAGGGATCATCGATATGTCCTCACAGAGTTCAATGCTCTCAAGAAGAGACACAATGAGGATGTAACATAATTTATAAATATGTTCAATAAGCTTTATAATAATCTTTATACTAAAATAAAACCTCCCCAAGTAGCTGCGAAGGTGGTTTTCACAATATATTTTGAACCAGATTTTGGGTTCACCTTAAGAGAAAGAATATCCACATCTTTGGATCAGATCCAGACTGATGCATTGGAGGTAGAAGCAAAATTTTCTTCTACATTTAAGTTCAAGGGGAAGACCGAACATGAATCTAGAAGAAATAAGGAAGAGGAGTCTTATACCTCAAATCAAGAGAGGGAATCACAGGAGTATATACTTGAAGAAATGAATAAGATGATCAAGATCCTCTCAAATAAGTTGTTTAATCTTGAATCGGAGGCCAAGAGCTCCCCTCCTTGCTCCAACCAAATGATTCCTAATCTTGGGTTCAATCCTCAATATCGAAGGCCCACTCTGCAGTTGTTGCAATAGGCTGAGGAAGCCTTAGAGAGCCAATAAGATCAATTATTCACCTACTCTGATGATGAGGAAGGTGAAATTACCTTACAAGAAGGGAAAGAAGAGAAGAAATCCCCCCTAGAGGATCGAGATATTGAAAATTACTGCAGGCAGTTTGTGCATTTCATGCAAGCTCAACTCCATAGGAATTATTATCTTAGGTCCTCTAGGAGGATAACCTGAGTGTGGGAACAAGATGAAGAGTTGACTTCAAGAGAGCAGACCCCTCATAGTCGTGCTAGTAAAGGGAAGAAGTCGTTAGAGGAATTAGCCCTTCATATGGCCACTACATCCTCTTCCATAAAGCAAGAAGTTGATCCTCCTGAAGATAAGAAACCCTCATATATACCTTTGAAACCACTTGACCCTCCTGAAGAGTAGTTCGAAGAAGCCATTACAGAAAAAGGGCCCACTCCCTTTAATCTTCAATAAGAAAGATCCATGGTGGTTCTTGGACTACATTTGGAAAATGGATCACTCACCTATTCTAAAGAAGAAAGAGGTGAGCTTACCATCCATGAAGAAGGAGAAGAGATGGAGTATTTCCCATAGGAAAATTTTAAAAATCAAAAACATTTTGGTGATCTGGAAGCAGGGGTAGTAGAGCTTAATTGTCTAGATCAACAAGAACACCTTCATCTAGTAGTGTTGTATTTAGAGATTGAACACAAATCATGTGTGCCCAATGAAAGGCAAGAAATTTCACCAAAATAAGACCAATCAGGTTTTTTGATTGAAGATAACTCAAATATTCATTCTGAGTGTGAATATCTTGAAGAAGATCATATAATTTATTCATCGTTAAGTTCTTCAAGGGTTCTTTAGCAAACACAATATATTGTTATTAGTCAATATTCTTTACAAGAGATGATCAAGATTTTTCAGCTCCCCTGCAAGCCTCCATATGACAAAGGAAAAGATGAAGAGCACACAAAACAATTGATTATAATAGAAAAGAAGAAGAAACAATATTCATTCTTGTTGTTTGAAGACAATCAATGGAAATAAACAAGAAAAGCAGCAGTTTGGAATGAGGTATGTTTTCTTATTACAAATACTCCAAAAAAACTCATGTTACATGTTTACCATGATCCTTTGGGTAGTATATTGAAGCCATAATTGAAGGAGGAATTTTCGAGGTTCATCAATGGAGCTATTAAATTCAGTGGAAGAGATAAGTTTCCACGTTTTGAACACATTTCTCTAACTACATGAATGGTATGCCAATTTCAGTTCAACACTCATTTGCTTGAATGCTTACATTGGAAGTCTGATTATTATTTGATGGGATAATTTTTTATCAGAGTAGGTGTAGGTAGGAGTGCCATTAAGCTCAGTACTATGAGCATATTCTCAATATGGTTTCAGATTGCTTTGAAGTTTTCAGTTCAAGTGTGTTTTAGTTTCCAATTTCACCATAGTTAGAATTTTAGAATTTAATATTTTCAAAGTATGGTAGGGATTTTTGTTTTGTACAGTTGGAAATTCACAACTGAGTGGTAGTTTCAATTTAGGCTTACAATATGCATTTGTGACTCCATGATCCCAATAAGGTATTGGCATTCATGTCTGCGGGTTATCAATGCACTTAGAATAATACGTTTTCTGCAGATGGAGCCAATGTTGGCCTGTGACCTCACATAACATAGAGAAGTGGACCCTATAAGGAAATCATAGGGCGGTGGCAGAGAAGCAGTTACCATTAGTGAAGACAAAATGCATTAGATAAACAGTTAAGACAAAAAAACAACAAGGGCAGAGTCTTGAACTAGATTGGGTCCAGTCGTGAATGGTAAATAAGGTCAAGTAGTGAATGTGGGGCAAGTATTCCACAAGCGAATAAGAAATTATTGGGCACAACCAAAGAGACAAGGTCAGCAAACCATAGTAAGGGAGCAGCGAGTACCATTGGATTTAAGCAAAAATCAATGACGAAGATTCAAATCGCAGATCGCAAGTGTTTCTGGATAGGCGCTAAGGGTAGAAGTTAAAGATGACGATGTGAAATGTGCGATGGCGGTGGGACCCAACCACCCACCACAATTTCTTTCATTGCATTTCCCTTGAAAAATACTAAAACCTTACCTTTTCTTCCTTTCCGCTTCATTTCTCTACTTTACCTTTTTCACCACTATATCATTGTTTCTCCTCCACTTTTCCCATCTCCCTGATTGTGATTAAAGTGGGCCAGTCCCCTTGACACATCATCCCCCATTTAGCGCAAACCACACCTTGCATTTTTAAGAGTTTACCATATTCCCCAAATGCTAAATTTTATGATGTGCAATGCAGGCGGGTCCCTCTCCCCGCAATTCACAAGTTTTATATTTTAAAACCCCCACTGCTTATAACTAATGCTAAAAGCTTTCGATTTGTTATATAGTCTGGTTCCACCTTACCTGCCACCTCACTCCTCCCCACACTTCGCACTTCACAAAAAATAACATTTAACCCCCACTACTTATAACTAAAACTTAAAGCTCACTATTTGTGATGCGGTCAAGTCCCACTTCCCCTCCACATCACTTCCCTCCTTCGTGTGCTTTTCACTTCAGATCATTTAGATTTTATCTCTACTGCTTCATGTTAAATTTTTTGATTTGAAATGTGGTCAAGTCTCACATTTCTCTCCATTTCTCCTCCCACTTCATATCGTATCACCAATTCCTTTTATTATATCATAAATTGCAAAACTTCTAAATGCGATACAGTCGCGGATGCGATGCGGCTCCAACATAAAATTTAAACATTTTTTCAGTTCCGGGTATGTGAGTTTTGAAATTTTTTTTCTTTGAAAAGCGGTTAATTATCACAAAAGGACTTGGGCAACAAAAGACAAAAGAGGTCGAGTCAGGTCTCACCCGTGTGCTATGTCATTCCACCTTTAACCACCCTCCACCTTTCCTTCTTCTCCACTCCTCTTTCCTACATCTAATGGCCTTTATCTTATTTTGTCCTCCCCATATCATTCTAAATTTATCATGAGGGGGGGCATCCGAAATGGGTGGCATAAATTACCTCCCACTCCTCCACGTGTTTTCCTCTCATCATTTCACACCCCTTTCTTCGATACCACTTACCACCTGAGACCCCTCTAAAATTCGATTCCAGTTTTTGCAATTCAAAACACCACTTGGGCTTTTGAGGCAGAACATACAGTTGTGGATTATGTGGTCTGCTTAGGATATCTCTGCTAAAGAACCACATGTGGTCAGTATGAACATTCTCTTTATAATGGATTAAGTGGAAATCACCAGACTGATGGAGTGGAGGTCTACAGGCAATAGACATAATTGTAAAATGACATTCATCTTGTACACCTACGATCGATCCTCGGTATACTGTCGCAAAGGCTCCCATTATTAAATTCAATGGGTGATCGTGTCCTTTTTGTTTTTGGTTTAATTTTGATGATTTTGCTGGTGAAATCTCTATTTTTCCCCACTACTGTTTTAATTCTCTCAGTACAAAAGTCAGGTAGGTAGGCTCAGCAAGTTAATGTAGCATGTTTTGATTTCATAGATATAGGTCGATAATAAATGATCAACTACGATAGACCCTCTAGGGAAACTCTATATAGAGTAAGTTCCAAGATTAAATAAGGTTTTTGGTCCTGGTTCTGGAATTTTGGAAGAATTTTGTTGTAGTTTTGTATGATTGTGCTCCTTGTGCTCCGACATACATATTTGGGAGAGTTGTTTGAACTTAATATAATACAATATTTTCATTTGAGTTCCAAATGGAGAAATAAGTAGTATGTATCTATTTTCCTCTATTATCAGTAATCTCTTTTTATGTATAATCATCTGTCATACTATGCTAGTTTGAATGTCTGTGTAATGTAGCTGCTGGTAGTCTGCAATTTTATTCATGAATTCATGTTTTAATAGCACTCAGGTGTTAAAGCTCATGTATTAAGCTTGTCACACTCTCTTAATTTTATCTGTACAAACCTCTGTTATTGCCCATATCTCATTCATATCTGCTTCCTCTAAGGTCACTAGGGGACAAATTATTAAATCTCTTAAGCCTTTCTCTTGTGGGTTCATTATCCATTCTTCTTCACCGCCTCTACACATTTTTGAAGCTTCAGCTCATTGTTTTATACTTTTCCTAACTAAAATCCATCTGCCTCACAACCTCCTGAGCCCTCTCATTGTTTTGGGAATTCACATGAATCAGGATCAAATGCTCTTCTCTATTCTCGAAGCACCAAAACCATTATTCTCCTAACCCATATTTTTTCAGAGGCATTTGTGAAATTGCTCACATTTAACCTTTGATTTTAAGATTTTCTAGGCACTGGTATTTTTCAAATCAAGGTTGTCTCTAGGAGCTACAACATATTTCTGGCACTCTTGCCAGGGATAATAATGAAGAAATATTCCCCCTGGGATACGACACTATATTCACCCTTCAATCAGGTGAGCACGAAGGGTTGAGAGTTGCATATTCCTCACCTTGGAAACTCCACTATAAAATAGTCCTAATCAAAAGTAGTCTTGGCTTTCACGAGGCCTCACACCAGATTCAGATCCATCATCCACCTCCACCTCTAAATCATATGGCAGTGCCGAATTTCCTTTTGAACTAGTATGCCCCCTTGGTCCTCCCTCAGCCTCTAAATGATATGCCACCAGATTATTTAAAGCTCCTCCCTTGGTTCACTGGGGAAGATATAAATTCTGTGCAGAGACATATTGAAAACTTTTGCGCCTTTCCAGATAATGTAAATGTAGAGCACTTAGATGTGGTGTTAAGGCTTTTCATCCAATATTTGGATGGAGAAGCCTAGAAATCATTCAAATGTCTTGCTAATCACACGATCACCACTTAGGAAGAAATGGGGAATTCCTTCACACAAAAATGGGGAGAAAAGAGGGATCATGGATATGTCCACATAGAGTTCAATGCTCTCAAGAAGAGATACAATGAGGATGTAACATAGTTTATAAAGAGGTTCAATAAGCTTTATAATAGTATTCCTACTAAAATAAAGCCTACCCAAGCAACTATTAAGGTATTTTTCACAGGAGATTTTGAACCAGAGTTTGGATTCACCTTAAGAAAAAGAAGATCCAAATCACTAGATCAGATCTAGACTGATGCGTTGGAGGTAGAAGAAAAATTTTCTTCTACTGGTAAGTTGAATAGGAAGACCAAACATGAAGCTAGAAGAAAGAAGGGAGAGGAGGCTTATACCTTAAATCAGGAGAGGGAATCACAGGAGCGTATACTTGAATAAATGAACAAGCTAATCAAGAACCTCTCAAATGAGCTGGTTAAGCATGAATCGAAGACTAAGATTTCCCCTCCTCGTTCAAAACAAATGATTCCTAACCGGGGGTTTAATCCTCAATATTGAAAGCCCACCCTACAGTTATTAAAAAAGTGTGAGGAAGCCTCAAAGATCCAAGAAGATCAATTCTTCACCTGCTGTAATGAGGAGGAAGGATAACTTACCCTGCAAGAAGGGCCAGAAGAGAAGGAAGTCTCCCTAGAGGATTGATATATTGACAATTACTGCAGGTAGTTTTTGGATTTCATGCAAGATGAAATCCATAGGAAGTATGATCTCAGGTCCTCAAGGAAGAGAACCCGACTGAAGGAACAAGATGAAGAGTCGACATCAAGAGAGCAGACCCCTCCTAGTCCTGCGAGTACAGGGTAGAAGCCAATAAAAGAATTAGCCCCTCATATGGCCACTACATCCTTTTACACAAAGCAAGAAGTTGATCCTCCCGAATATAAGAAGCCCTCATATACACCCTTGAAACCACCTGGCCCTCTTGAAGAGTATTTGAAAGAAGCTATTATAGAAAAAGGGCACACTCCCTTTCATCTCCAAGAAGAACGATCCATGGTAGTTCTTGGACTGCATGTGGAAAACCAAACCCTCGCCTATTCCAAAAAAGAGAGAGGTGAGATTACCATCCACGAAGAAGGAGAAGATCTATATTATTTCCCAGAGGAAAACACTAAAAATCAACAATAGTGTGGTGATCAGGAAGCAGGGCAGCAGAGCTTAATTTCCTAGATCCATAATAACACCTTCAGTCAGTAGTGTTGTATTCAGAGATTCAACACATATCAAGTGTTCCCAATGAAAGAAAATAAAGTTCACCAAAAAAATACAAATCATGTTTTTTGATTGAAGATAAATCAAATATTCCTTCTGATTGTGCAGATCTTGAAGAAGATCATAAAATTTCTTCATTGTTAAGTTGTTCATGTGGTTTTCAGGACACACAATATATTGTTATTAGTCAATATCCTTTACCCAAGATAGATGAGATTTTGTAGCTCCCTTGCAAGCCTCCATATGACAAAGGAAAATATGAAGAGCGCACAAAGAAGTTGATTATAATAGAAAAGGAGAAGAAACAAGAGTCATCCTTGTTTCTTGAAGAAAATCAGTGGCAACACACAATAAAGGCAGCAGTTTGGAATGAGGTCTATTTTCTTGTTACAAATCCTTCAAAAAATCTCATGTTTAATGTTTACCATGATCCTTTGGATACTATATTTCATCCATAAGTGAAGGAGGAATTTTCTAGGTTCATCAATGGATCTATGAAATTCAATGGAAGAGTTAAGTTACCACATTTTGAACCCATTTCCCTACCTATAAGAATGGAATGCCAATTTCAGTTAAGCACTTATTTTCTTAACTGGTTACATTAGAATATTGGTTATTATTTGATGGGATAATATTTTATCAGACTAGGTGTACGTAGGAGTGCTAATAAGCTTAGTAATGTGAGCATCTTTCCAGTCTAGTTTCAGATTGCTTTCCAGTTTTCAATTCAAGTGTGTTTCAGTTTCCAATTTCAGTATAGTTCAGATTTCAACATTTAAGATTTTCAACGTATGGCAGGGATTTCTATTTTATACATTTATTAGTGTACAACTTAGTGGTAGTTTCAATTTAGGCTTACAGTATGCATTTGTGTCTCCATGAGGCCAATAATGCATAGGCATTTAGGTCTGCAGGTTTGCAACGCACTTAGAACAACACATTCTCCCCATATGGAGACAAAGTTGGCCTGTGACGACACATAACATAGAGAATTGGTTCCTATAAGGAAATCACACGGCGGAGGTAGAGAAGTTACCATTAGTGAAGAAAAAGGAAGAAGAGAAATAGTTAAGACAGAAAAACAAAAAAGGCAGAGTCCTGAACTAGATTGGGTCCAGTCATGAATGCTAAAGAAAGTCGAATCATGAACATGGGGCAAGTATTCCATCAGAAAATAAGAAATGACTGGGTGCAACCAACGAGACAAGGTCGAAAAACCATAGTAAGGGAGTAGTGAGGACCGTTGGATCTAAGCAACAGTCAACGATAGAGATTCAAATCAGAGATCACAAGTGTTGCTGGATAGGTGCAAAGGGTATAATTTATAGATTCTAAAGTGTGATGTGCGATGGCCTTGGGACCTAGCCACCCAAAAAACTTCCTTTCATTCTATTTCCCTTGAAAAACACTAAAACCTTACATTTTCCACCTTTCCGCTTTATTTTTTTACTTTACCTTTTTCACCGCTATATCACTATTTCTCCTCCACTTTTCCCATCTCCCCAATTGTGATTAAGTGGGCCAGTCCCCTTGACATGTCATCCTCCATTCATTACAAACCACACTTCTTAGTTTTAATAGTTTATCATATTTCCAAAATGTTAAATTTTGCGATGTGCGATGCCGGCAGGTCCCTCTCCTTGCACTTCACAAGTTTTAGATTTTAAAACCCTCGATGCCTATAATTAAAGCTCAAATTTTGTTATTTGCGATATAGTCTAGTCCCACCTTAACTGCCACATCACTGCTCCTTGCACTTCACACTTCGCAAAAAATAATATTTAACCCCCGCTTCTTATAACTAAACTTAAAGCTTCGGATTTGGAATGTGGTTGGGTCCCACTTCGCCTCCACGTCACTTCCCTCCTTCCTGTGCTTTGCACTTCACACTGTTTGGAGTTTATCTCTACTAATTCATGTCAAATTTTTTCATTTGTGATGTGATCGGGTCCCAAATTTCCCTTCATGTCACCCCCCACTTTGTATCGCATCACCATTTCCATTTATTATATCGTAAATTTCAAAACTTGCGAAATGAGATGCACTCACTGATGCGATGCGGCTGCAATATAAAATTTAAAATTTTTCAGGTTCAGGTATGTGAGTTTTGACGTTGTTATTATTTAAAAAGGCGTTAATCACAGCAAAAGGAATCAGGTAGAAAAATGCATAAAATGTCGAGTCAGGTCCCACCTATGTGCTATCTCATTCCACCTCTAATCGCCCTCCACCTTTTGTCCTTCTCCACTCCTCTTCCCTAAATCAGATGACCCTTATCTCTTTTTGACCTTCCTGCAACATTCTAACTTTATCACGAGGAAGGGGATCCAAAATGGGTGGTATCCATTACCTCCCACTCCTCCACGTGTTTTCCTCTCGTCATTTCACACCCCCCTTCTCCGATATCATTTACGACTTGAGACCCCCTCCAAAATCTAGTTCCCGCCTTTTTAATTCAAAACACCACATGGGCTTTTGAGGCATAACATACAGTTGTGGCTTATGCATTGTGCTCAGGAGATCTCTGCTAAAGAACCAGGTGTGCTCAGTACAACTTTACTCTTTATAATGCATTAAGTGGAAATCACAAGACTAATGGAGTGAAGTTCTACAGGTAATAGACGGAATCATAAAATGACAGTCAGCATATACTTGGACAACTATTCCTCGCCACATTTTCTCAACAGATCCCATTATTAGCTTCAATGGGTGACCATTTCCTTTCTGTTTTTGGTTTAATTATGATGATTTTTCTGATGAACTCTAAATTTCGCCCCATTCCTGTTTTAATTCTCTCAGCACAAAAATAATTTCTTGATGTATGCTTCGC
Organism: Pinus albicaulis; assembly: GCA_034641835.2. Lineage (NCBI taxonomy): Eukaryota > Viridiplantae > Streptophyta > Pinopsida > Pinales > Pinaceae > Pinus > Pinus albicaulis. The sequence goes on from JAXQQM020080487.1 coordinate 51,503, forward strand.
AAGTTAGGTAGCATGTTTTGATTTCATATATATGGGTTGATCATAACTTATCAAGTATCATAGAAATCTAGGGAAACTCTATATATAGTAATTTCCAAGACTAATGAAGGGTTGTGGTTCCAGTTCTGGAATTTTGGAAGAATTTTTCTGTAGTTTTGTATGATTGTGCTCCCTGTGCTCTGCGATACATATTTGGGAGAGTTGTTTGAACTTAATATAATAAAATGGGGTTATTTTGATTCTAGATGGATAAATGAGTAGTATGTATATGTTTTCCTTTGTTATCAGTAATCTATTTTTATGTATAATCATCTGTCATACTATGCTGCTTTGAAGGTCTGTGTAATGTAGCTTCTGGTAGTCTGCAATTTTATTCATGAATTCATGTTTGAATAACAATTTGGTGTTAACGCTCATGTCTTAAGCTTGCCACACTCACTTAATTTTCTCTCTATGAACCTCTGATGTTACCCATAACTCATTCATATACGCTTCCTCTATGGTCACTGGGGGACAGATTCTTAAATCTCTTAAGCCAGTCTCTTATGGGCTCATTATCCGTTCTGCCTCTACACATTTTTAAAACTTCTACTCATTGTTTTATACTTTTCCTAACCAAAATCCATCAACCTCGTAGCCTCCTGAGCCCTCTCACTATTTTGGGAATTCACATGAATCAAGCTCAAGTTGTCTTCTCTATTCTTGAACTGCTAAAACCATTATTCTCCTAACCCACATTCTATCAGAGGAATTTTTACAATTTCCCACATTGAACCTTTGATTTTAAGATGTCCTAGGCACTAGTATTTTTCAACTCGAGGTTGTCTCTAGGAGCTACAACACAAGAAAATTCCAGGAAGTACAAAAACATGTAAAATATTTCCAAGGCATGATAGGCATGGCAAGATAAGTCAAGTTATAAGGCATACCAGGATGTGTTAGGTGCCATGATGTGGTGTGAATTCATGCTAGGCAGTGTGAGGGCCAAGTGTCGAGGAAACACAAGGGAGCACTAATTTCAAATGCATGGAAATGAAGTGTTAGTGAGTTCTAGGTGTGCTGAGTGAGTGACAAGATATGTTAGGAAATGCCAAGGCATGCTCGAGTGATAGGGAAGCATACCAAAATGTGCCAAGTGCCAAGGTGTGCCAATGTGTGATAAGGAGTGTTAGGGAGTGCCAAGGAAACATAAGGGAGCACTAAGTTAAAATGAATGGAAATGAATGAATAAGACTGTGTTACAAGGAGTTTTAGTGAGTTCCATATGTGTTGAAGAGGGAGTGGCATGGTATGCTACTTGAGTTCTAGGGCGACATGCATCCAAGATGTGTCAAGAGCCAACGTGTGTCAACATGTGCTAGGAAGTGGTAAGGATTTATAAGGAAACACAAGACAGCATGAATAGGTAAAAATTCATGGAAATGAATGAATAAGAGTGTGTGACAGGGAGTGTCAATGAGTTATAGGTTTGTCAAGAAGGGACTAACATGGTATGCTAAGAATTTGCTAAGTCATGCTAGGGAGCCAGAGTGACATGTGACCAAGATGTGCCAAGTTTTATGGTGTTCCAACATGTGATAGGGAAGGTTAGGGAGTGTTAGGGAAGCACAATGGAGCACTAAGTCAAAATAATGCATGGAAATGAATGAATAAGAGTTTGTGAAAGGAAGTGTCATTTAGTTGTAGGTGTGACAAGGATGGAGTGACAAGGTATCTTAGGAAATTTTAAGGCATGATAGAGGCTAAAGAAACATGCCAAGATGTTTCATGTGCTAGGGTGTGCTAATGCATGGTAGGGAGTGTTATGGAGTGTTAGGGAAACACAAGGGAGTGCCAATTTCAAATGCATGGAAATGAATGAATAAGAGTGTGTGTCAGGGAGTGTTAGTGATTTCTAGGTGTGCTAAGGATGGAATGAAAATTTATGCTAGGTAGTGCAAAAGAATGCTAGAGTGCCAAGGTGACATGCCAATATGTGCCAGGTGTCAGGCTGTGCCAATGCTTGCTAGGGGGTGTTAGGGAGTACCACAAAAAAAGAAGGGAGAACTAGTTCAAAATGAATGGAAATGAACATATAAGAGTGTTTGATAGTATGCTAAGCAGTCCCAAGTCATGATATTGTGCTAGAGTGGCATGCGACCAAGATGTGCCAAGTGCCAGGTTCTTCAAACACATGCTAGGATGTGTTAGGGACCCACAAGTGAGAACTAGGTGAAAATAATGGATGCAAATGAACATTTAAGAGATTATCTCAAGAAGTCGATTCAATAAGTTCTAAGTATGTTAAGGAGGGAGTGATAAGGTATGATAGGCAGTGCTAAGGCATGCTATAGCCAATGGAAACATGCCAAGATGTGCCAAGTGCTAGGGTGTGCCAATGCATGTCAAGAAGTGTTATGGAGTGCCAAGGAGAAACAAGGGGCACTAGTTTCAAATGACTGGAAATGAATGAATAAGAGTGTGTGACAAGAATTTTTAATTATTTCTAGGTGTGTTAAGGAGGGAGTGACAAGATATGTTAGGAAATGCCAAGGTGACATGCCAAGATGTGACAAGTTCCAGGGTGTGCCAATTTGTGCCAAAGAGTGTTAGGGACTACCACAGAAACACAAGGGAGAACTAGTTCAAAATGAATGGACATGAGAATATAAGAGTGTGTGATAGGGAGTGTTAGTGAGTTCTAAGTGTGATAAGGAGGGAGTGACAAGGTTAAATGCTAGGTAATGCCAAGGCATGCTAGAGTGTTAGGGCATGTCAAGAAATGGTAGGTTGTGTTAGGCAGTTCCAAATCATGCCAAGGAATGCAAGGTGTTATCACTCCAGTAATTATATAATTGTGAGTTTTTTGGTTTTTAGTTGAGAAAACTAGAGGTAACCACAGACCAAATTTTAAACTCTAGGATCTAGCCTTCCTAGGGTTCAGAGAGGGCTCTCTCTATAAGATTTAACTTTGTTTTGTTTTATGAAATGTTAGGCTAGTTATGTTTGTGAAAATGGTTTTTTTTATTACTGGTTTGGTGGGAATAATCACTTGGAGAGATGGATAGTTAGAAATCTATTTGTCCATTGGGCTGAGGAGTCAAAATTCAAGCAGACAAAACTGGGATTAAGGCCAAAAATTCAAATGTTTTCAGGGCAAGATAGATAACATTTGGAGATCTTGGAAATTTGTTTTGTGAGGTGGTAAGATCGGGATAAAGAGCAATGAAGGGTCCTTTGATCCAGAAAAGGGAAGTAGTAGGTAGAGGTCAAATGAAAGAGGGAGAAATTAAGGGTTCCTTACTCTCGAAATAAGAAGAAAACTTGGAAATGACAAATAGTTAAAACAGGGTGCTTTTAACAAATCCTGAATTAATTCTCCTATTCATTCATTCAAATTTAGAACACATAATGGATTGCATGTAACAAAGAAAGATAACAATGACAAGTATAAAAATTTCACTCCATATAGCTCATCACATGAATCCTGAAATATGATGCTAGTTGATCTGATCTAGTCTGCTACTCAAAATTTGAAACAAAAAAATCCTTCAAGTCGACAAAAATGACTATAGAGGACTTCAACAATTTATTCCACAATAATACTTCTAAAGATGAAGTATTTATACATACTTGTTTACAAAATATCCTATAATGCTTCTAGGAATTATCTAAGGGAAATAAACATATATTTACAACAATAATAGAGGCAGGTGCTTAAAAAATTAGCAAGTTGTCCTATCAATTCAAATAAAATAGAAATTGATTGTGGATAAGATGTAGCTGGATGGCTTGCTGTCTTCCTTGCTGGCTTTATATAATTCGAGTTTGTTTTGAAATATGTTGTGCTTTATATGATACTCTTTCACTGATTCTCTTTAATCTCTGATACTCTTTGATCATTTGTAAAACATGTTTACTGCTATAAAAAATCTGTTTTGACTATTAAATCAGCAAGTTGTTTTCACTGTTGTCTTTTTTCCTTTTTTCTTTTCACAGTAAATCTATTAATGATTTCCAATATTCCTCACTTGAAATTTGTATTTTCTTCAGCTTCCTGAAGTTTTCATCTTCTTCTGTGTACCTGGAAAAAGTTGGTTTAATAACAAACAAGTGTCTTATCTCATGTTGCAAGTAAAATAAGTCTTCAAAACTCCTGAGTAAGAATTTTCCAGTTGGAATGCCTTGTCCACCACCTGCTTTTTCAACTTGCTCGTTGGCATATTCTCTTATATTTTAATTATAATCCTCCTATGGCATTAATTTTTCATTGATGACCAAAATATTAGGCAAACTTCTTTGCCTTAAATTCTCAAATTTGACCATAAATATGGTTATGGTAATGTTCATGTTTTCACACTTTTCCTCTAAGTGCTTCATCAGGTTCTTTTTGGTTATAACCTTATTTATCTCAAGGATAGTTTTAGTTCTATGAGTAATTTGACATTTTTCCAATTCTTGCTTGTTGTTGTTGTTGAGAAACTTTATCAGTTTTAAAGCTTGTTCTGGTTTGTTATCCAATTCCTCTTGAGTCTTTTGGATCTCTTCTAATGCTTCTTTGAGTAGTTCTCTTTGTTCAAAAAACACTTGAATGGAGGGCCATAGATCGTTTATGGCTTCTATGATCTTCTCTCACAATTTATTTTTTACTTAGGAAATATGTTCCTTCAAGGTCAATTCCTTTGTAATTTCTTCAATTCTTCATTTAGTTTGATGGCGTTTTTCTCATGAGTTTTTTCATTAATTTGAGCCAACTTCTTTTGACCTTCAATATTTTCAATCATCTGTTTCAACTTGTTAATTTCACTTGTCTTAAGAGATATTTCTTCCATGGCCTTTACCAATTTGTTGGCCTCATTTATACGATGAAATGTTGCTGAAGATGACTCTGTAGCTGATGTTATGGATGTGTAACTGGCACTGTAGTAGCCAGTGGAACTTCAGGTGCCAACTCTTCAGCTAGATTTGATGGCACAACTGTAGTAACCATTGGGATGATTGTAGGTGCTTCTTGTGTTTTTGGTGTTTCTTTTTCCTGGACAAGCTTGTCCATCTGAATCTCCATTTCTTTTATCTATGTTGTAAGCTAAAATATTATGTTCATCATATCATCTTTCTCATTTTTTCCTTCTATTATTTCATTGGTTTGAGGATTTTCACTTTGATGAAGTTTAAGTTGTTTCTTCAAAGCTGCAATATCATCATTCTTTTTCTTTATTATTTGTTCTGCTGCCTTGACATTTGCTGAGTCAAATCCAATCTGTATGACCAATTCTTCCATAGTTTTGATTCTTAGGTCCTTAGCATACAAATATGCTTTGTCCATTTTCATCTAATCTTTCATGTTTGAGATGGTGTTGTGGAGTTTCTGAGCACTCATGGCTTTAGTTGTAACAATAGAGTACAACATTTCTGAAGTCTGTCTGTGGAATTCAATCTAATCAAGAGCATGAATCTTTTATATTTGGACTTCAAAATCAACCTTCTTATAATCTGCCACTAAATTTGGAGATTTCAGAGTAGGCTACAATACTGACATGATTAACATTTTTTTTAAATAATCTAAGGTAGACAGAAGTATGTTTTTCACACTTGATGTTTGTTTTAGATATTAAGAGTAGAGAGTTTTTTTGATTTCTTCATTCTTTAACTTGATATGTTTGTACTTTTCTTTGATGTATAGATCTTTCTCCTCAGCTACTTGTGAGGATGAAGCTTCCATGCTCTGTTTCTTTTCTATTAACTGTGCACTTTCATTATCAACTTGTTCTTCATTCTAATTCTTAGTAACTGGCTCATTGATGATAACAATGGCAACATCTGTGTTGGCATTTATAAGATCTATTGAGCTCCAAAAATGTTCTTTCTTCCACCACATTCCACTCCATTTCCTTTGTCCATTACTAATCACAGGCTCAAATGATTAGTCTAATTAGTTAAAATTGCTTTAAGAATGAATATCATGACTAACTTGCTATGTTTTTATGATTTTGTCATTGTAGTACTTTTTGAACTAGATCTAGCTACAGAATGCAGACATTCTGTAGCTAGTTGCCGATTTTGCAGTTGTCTTCATGTCTATGCAGGTTCCAGGTGTCATCTTGGAGAAAAATACATATGGGCGTATTCCACATCATTCCCTCATCATTTGTTGCTCTCCACGAAGCTTGAACGGAATTCTGTAGGTGGTTATGTACGTGGGAACTCAAACTAGGAGAGAGACTCCTAATAGGAGAAGGACAATCCAGATGTCCTTAATTCTATTACGTGACCACCATTAGAGTCCTATTTTGGTTTTTATTTGGAAAGAAAAATATCCCTACGTTATCTCAAAACAGCTATGTAAATTTTTTACAAATATGGATCGGGAAACTGAGGGACAAGGTTAGATTTTGTATTTGACTGCTAGATTTCAGAAGTACAAAAACACTTTGTTTTGAAGTAATTTCTCTCTAATGCAAGAAGTATCACTTTACTGAAAGCACTGAGTCAATATTGAAGTATATTTTGCATGCTTCTCCGGTGGTAGAGGGTCCCTGCCTCATGAGCAGCCTTGTTTATACGGTTTAGATAAGTATTTTAGTCTTGTTTTTCATTTCTAGCTTAAGCACGTTTCTGAAGTTTATGTTTCATGCTTGTTTAAATTGATCATCATAGCTATACTTACTCTTATAAAATCTTCCAAAATATCATCACGATGAATAAGGCATAGTTGTGGTGTTGTAGGTTTTAGTTGCATTTCCTTTCGAATTTTATCATTTATGCTTGTTTACACTAAGTGTCACAGCCGATCTTACTCCTACAAACTCTTCCAAAACATCATTAACAATGAATAAGAAACAGATGTGGTATCTTAGATTTTAATTGTATTTGCTTTCAAATCTTATTTTTATGTTCAATTGCATTGAATAATACAGCCAGAATTGTTTTTACAAACTCTTCCAAAATATCATTCACATTGAACAAGATGGGCTGTAGAATTCCAATAGACTAGATGCATTTTAGTTTAGTCATAACACTCCGGAGGATGATTTCATTTAGTTCAGCTCTGCCACTACATTTCAAGTTTGATAATGGAATTTTAATTTAACTTTGTTCACTGTACTTCAAGTATATTAGTAGCATTCTAGTTTATTCTTAGTTCACTGTATTAGCATTCCAGTTTATTTGTTATCCATTGCATTTTAAATTGTATTAGTTGTTAAATTTAGATACCACGGTCTTCATTATTTACAAGAACTTCTTTTGTTCCAACCTCATATTAATACATAATCATTTGGACAGAAGCTAGTATCAGTCTAAGGCCTGGAGTATTTTGCAACCTTTTTACCATTTCACAAATAAGCCTTTTCTCAAGGACTATTCTAAAAAGAAACCTATAACTTTTGAGTGAGGCCTAGTGGTGCTAAATTGAGTTGCAGAACAGAATTAGAAGTTAGTTTAGAGTAAAATATTATTGTGCTAAAAATGTTCTTTTCCAAATATGTTCCAATGAACCTTTAATCATGGATGAGATGTTGTAACATTGTAAGATGATTGTTTATTTAGGAGAACTTCATTCACACTAAACTTGTCCATTTCTCAAGCTCTTCCAACACATCTTTAGTGAATGAATTGGATAAGTTCAAGCTCATGTTGTGATTTATTTCTTTGCAATGAAGTCATTATCATGCTTTGAATTTGTTGTTTTCCAGCCATAGTTTAGGCTTTGTTCTATTTTAGTATTTGCATTTGTTATTTTCCATCCATAGTTTAGGCCTTGTTCTGCTTTAATATAACCAATAGCTTATTTTCACCAGCATTTAGTTATTTCCCTTTTCAAACATAAAACCATAAAACCAAAAACATCAGAAAACACTAAACACAACATAGTGAGAAACAAATACCTAGGCACATATAGTGCACCACACTTCAGCAGTTTACCAACCCTTGTTGACAATTAATGAACTCAATTTAGGAACACTAGGTTGAGCACAAACATTTTTGCGCCATTGCCGGGGAAGTGTAGCTAGGTAGCCTTGTTTCTTAACTCCCAAAAACAATGATATGTGTAGAGAGAGAGACTGAAGGGGTAGATTCATAAGAAGCAGAAGCAAAAGTTTGATTCCTAGAACACCACTTATTTCATCAAGACCTAGAGCTAGCACACCTCCAACTCAGACCCACATTCAATCCTTTACTGATCCTAGACTTCCAGAAGACTTAAGATCAAATATTCCATTAGAAATACCTTCCACTTCATCCGCTGAACCTGTCTTAAAAGAAGATTCAAGGACCCCTGCTAGAGACACAAACTTTTCCACTTCCACAGAAGAATCAACTATGGAAAAAGAAGGGGGAGGAGGAGTCTTTAATGGGGAACACACATTATTTGGAGGGGGTAGAGGGGGTAGAGGGAGAGGTAGAGGAGAAGGATGTAGAGGAAGAGGTGGAAGAGAAATGGGAAGCTCTTTTGGGTTTCCTATAGTAGATGAAGAAACCAATACAGCTATGAAAAAGATTTCACCCTCTGTCCTTCCAAACTTCTATGGACTTAAAACTGAAGATCCCGAAACCTTCATATTTGAATTTGAAGTCCTATGTAGAACTTATGACTACTTACAAGATTCTCAAAAACTTAAACTATTTCCTTCAACATTGAAAGGAGTAGCATTGAAGTGGTTTATGAGTTTGATCAACAGTTCTATTAGGACATGGGAAGACATGAAACAAGAATTTATAGAAAGGTATTTGGATTATTGTATGCGAGTTAATCATAAGGAGGAAGTGATCAAGATGATACAAAAATAGGATGAAAACCTGGAAGATTTGTTGGAGAGATTTCATTACAACATCAAAAGAGAAAAAATGGAAAACTTAGACCAAGACACCTTAAAAGCTCTCTTGTTGAAGACAATTAGGGATGAATGGTTGGATATCCTTAACATGATGGGAAAAGGGGATATATCTCAGCTCACATTAACTGAAATATCTGAGTTATGTATCAACCTTTCAAGAGGGAAATCTAAAACTGTAAAAGGTCCAAGAGACCCTGCTCTTGCAAGGGTAAGTAAGTCTGCTTCTGGGACAGTAAGTAGGGCAGAGATAGGGCATATGCTTGATGAATTAAAATATGACATCTTAGGGAGTCCTAGTGAACAAATAGACACCCTTAAGTTACAAAACAAGGAAAAATCTGAATCTGATGCTTTAGCAATCTTTTGTCCCAAATGTAGAAAGAAGCATGCCTTGAGAGAATGTCCTTTGGATGCAAAAGTTGTAGAAACCTGTGTAATTTGTTCAGAAAAACATGAGACCAATATTTTTCCTTCACTTCCTAGTCTTAAAGCTATCTTTAAAGAAGATACTCCTACAAGTTCCACAGAATCTCTCATTTTTGTCTCTATAAGGCCTTGGCAAGGACCTCAAACACAAGGATTTCATGATCAAATGTATAATCAACCCCCACCAAATTGGAATTCTTGGCAGCAACCTTAGCCCCAATTTAAAAATCAATCCCAAGCTTGGGCACAAGGAGCACAAAATCCCTATGGAATATACTCCCAGTACTATCAATATCCACCATCATATCCACCATACCCACATTTTTCCCCTCAAAATCCTCAAAAAAATCCTCAACAAAATCCTCAAAATCCACAACATCAAAATCAACCACTCCGCTTACGATTTCCTCAGAAATCAAATCAGTTACCTGCTCAACCCATACCAAACCCCAACAATAAAAATCCTCAGAACACATACATGATAGAAGGCCAACAGTTTCCAACTTATTTAATTACTCCTCTAGACCTTAGTGATGTTCAACTTAGGTCTGGAAGAATACTTGAAAAGAGGAATCCTTCCATGATCATATAAGAACAAGATAGCTTTGAGGAATATTCTCTACGGTAAAATAAAAGTCTTGAAGAAGACACATATTTTCAAGACCCAAACATTGAAAAATCAAAACAAAAAGAACCAATAATTTCAACTCCTGTATTAGAGCAGCCATCAACATCCATTCCTACACCTCCCTTTCCAGAAAGATTACAAATTGATAGAGGTTTAGAAAAACAAATTATGGTGCCTAATTATGATTTCCTAGATGAGCTAAGAAATGTCTGTATTAAGATTCCATTATTACAAGCTATCAAGTAAATTCCAATTTTAGCGAAGACAATAAAGGAGTTGAGCATGAAGAAAACAAGAAAAAGAATAAGAGAGACAAAGAAAATTCAACTGGTAGGAAAAATAACAGATATCATGATGGGTAAGATTGCTATTCCAAAGTATCTAGACCCAGGAAATCCAGTTGTTAAAATTCACATCAATGGAATTGAGATCCAAAACACACTCATTGATTTAGGAGCAGCAATCAATATCACGAGTAGACAAATCATGGATAAACTAAAAATTCCTAATCTTCTCTTTACACCCACATTATTACAATTAGCAGACAGATCTATGATCAAACCTGATGGGGCAATAGAAGACATTCCAGTGTCCCTAGAGTGTTCGGAGTACCCTATGGATTTCATGATCCTAACTCCTAAGAATAATGTAGGAGGGCATCCAATTATAATAGGAAGACCTTAGTTAGCTACAGTTGATGCTTTCATTAGTTGTACATCCGGTGATATGTACATCTCTGATGGTAGTTCAACTAAGAAATTCACTTTGTATCCTCTAGCAAGGAAAATTATAGATCTAGATGATACTCAATGGATAGAGGATGAAGAAGACTTACAACCTCTCTTCACAATTTCATAAATTAGTGAAGATAGTCAAATTCTGAATACTTTAGAAAACTTTGAATCCTCTTCGGAACATGAACATGAACAATTTCAAGAAGAATCCAACATTGAGTTTTTGTCATCAAGGTAGATGTCTCTCTATTCCATGGATAAATTTGGCAGCTCTACAATTGAGATATTTCTAGGCAAAACTTTAAACATAAACAAGAACCTAGAAAAATCTCAACAAGAAGAGCTAGTCAAAATTTTACAGAGACATTCTTCTACATATGCATGGGAGTACACTGATATGAAAGGGATAAGCCCCAAGACTTGCACTCATCACATCTACATAGAGGAAAATTGTAAACCAATCAGACAACCTCAAAGACGGATGAATCCAAATCTTAGGGAGATTGTTAAAGAAGAATTGCAGAAATTGTTGAATGTCAACTTTATCTATCCTATTTCAGATAGTCAGTGGGTTTATCCTTTGGTAATTGTGCCAAATAAAAATGGTAAATGGAGGGTATGTATTGACTACCGAGAATTAAACAAAGCTACTCTTAAAGATCATTTTCCCCTACCTTTCATAGATTAGGTGTTAGATACCTTAGCTGGCAAAAAGTACTTCTCATTTCTAGATGGATTTAGTGGTTACAATCAAATTCAAGTAGCACTTGAGGACCAAGACAAAACCACATTTACCTGTCTTTGGGGTACCTATGCTTACCGAGTATTTCCATTTGGATTATGCAATGCACTTGCAACATTTCAAAGGGCAGTATTAGGAATTTTTTCAGATCTAATACATGATTGTGTAGAGGTATATATGGATGATTTCACAATTTATGGAAACGCATTTGAAGAAGCCTTAGTAAACTTGGAAAAATTCTTAAAGAGATGTAAAGATGCAAATGTTTCACTTAGTCATGAGAAATTTTTTATGATGTTTACTGAAGGAATTGTTTTAGGACATCACATTTCAGGGGATGGGATTAGAGTTGATGAGTCAAAAGTTGAAGTCATCTCTAACTTATCTATTCCAAGTTGTCAAAAATATGTTAGGAGTTTTCTTGGATTTATAGGGTATTATCGAAGATTTATAGAAAACTTCACCAAGACAGCATCTCCACTCTTCAAATTACTTACCAAAGACTGTGATTTCAAATGGAATTTTGATTGCCAGTTAGCCTTTGAGACCCTAAAAACAAAAATTTCTGAAGCACCTATTTTAAGGGGACCTAACTGGAAGTTACCTTTTCATATTTCAACAAATGCCTCAGATACATCTCTAGGAGAAGTATTGGGACAAAAAGACCTGATTCCTTATGCCATCTACTATACCAGTAAAAATTTGACTCCTGCAGAGTTAAACTATACTGTAACTGAAAAAGAGTTTTTAGCTGTTGTTCATGCCATAAAAAAATTCAGACACTATATAACAGACTATGAAACTTTTGTTCACACAAATCATTCTGCAATTAGATACTTAATGAACAAATCAATTACTAATGGCAGAGTCATAAGATGGTTATTGCTTTTACAATAATTCAACATTACCATTCTAGATAGGCCTAGAAAACAAAACACAGTAGCTGATTTCCTATCTAGACTCCAAAACATCAAAGATGACACTCCAGTTGAAGATCAATTTCCTAATGAATATCTTTTTGCAATTTCTACCCAAACTCCTTGGTTTGCTGACATTGCTAATTAGTTAGTTTCAGGAAAATTTCCTTCAATAATGAATGCAAGAGATAAAAGAAAAATCATTTATGACAGTGAAAAATATTCATGGGTTGCTAATGAGTTGTACAAGACAGGTCCAGATTTTATCATTAGGAGATGTGTTCGGGAAGATGAGATGCCTAATATTCTCAAAGCATGTCATGATGAACCTTGTGGCGGACACTTTGCTGATAAGAGGACAGCCTATAAGATCCTTCATTTAGGATATTATTGGCCATCCTTGTTTAAATATGTTAAAGAGTGTGTCAAAAGGTGTGACAGTTGCCAAAGGGTAGGAAAACCTTCTCCTTTAGGTGAAATGCCATTACAACCTTAGGTACATATTGAACCTTTTGAAAAATGGGCTTTGGATTTTGTAGGACCTATTATTAGTCCTCCATCAAGACAAAAGAGATATATATTAGTTTGCACTGATTATGTTACCAAATGAGTAGAGGCCAAGCCATTACTTTTTGCTACTTAAGCATCTGTAGTTAATTTTCTTTTCGAGGATATTTTTACTCGTTTTGGTGTCCCAAGGGAAATTGTTACAGATCAAGGAGCTCAATTCACATCAAGGCTAGTGGAAAAAATGATGGAGAGGTACAAAATCAGACACAGAAAATCTACTCCCTATCATCCACAAGAAAATGGTCAAGTGGAATATACTATAAGGTTTTTGAAGGGATCCTAACAAAGACTGTCCATTTACATAGAAGAGATTGGGTAAATAGGCTTCCTGAAGCCTTGTGGGCCTATAGAACTACATGGAGAAGCACTACAGGCCATACTCCTTATGAACTTGTTTATGGAAAGCAAGTTTTGTTTCCCATAGAGTTCCAGATTCAAACTTTCAAAATGGCAGTTCAGCTAGGACTTGATCTATCAGAGGCACAAAAGCACAGATTGGAGCAGATTAATGAATTGGATGAGATCAAACAAGATGCATTTTAGAAAAAAAGTCTAGTCCAACAAAAAAGGACTAGATGGCATGAAAAGTACATCAAGGAAAAGAAGTTCAAGGAAGGTGACTGGGCTCTCTTGTTTGATTCAAAGTTCAAGGATTTTCAAGGTAAATTTCGAACACATTGGCTTGGGCCATATGAAATTATAAGAATTTTTGACAATGGAGCAATAAAAATCAGGACAACAGATGAAGAGAAAGTCACTTTTCTTCTGAATGGTCATAGATTGAAGTTGTATCATAAGCCACTCTCAAGAGAAGAACTTCTCAAGAAATTCCAGGAAAGCAGTGATATGAAGTTAATGAAGAAGAATTTTTCTTCTTCATCAACTTAAGTGGATTTTCTGAAGTTAGATATTGAAAAATTAAAAAATAAATAAAGTATAAACATGAAAAGCAATCACTGATTGGCATGTTTATACAGAAAAGGTGGAGTGAAAATCAGAATCTTTCTGACACTCTAGCTTTTCAAATATGTTCTTTCTACAAGTAGTTATTACAAAATCATAAGTGCAGATTCATTTCACTTATGATCCATCTCATTTCATCCATCTATACTCCATTTCATTAATTCATCCACACTTCATTCACTTCACTCCATGGTCCACCTCATTTTCATTCCATATTTTTAAAGTTTGATGTTTTTCTGCAATTGAATAGTACATATCATGAATTGCAGGCCACTTCTCATACTTCACTCCATTTCATAAGATGTGATCTATTCCACTCCATTAATCACTTCATTCATATTCCATTACACCATATTTTATTATCCATGTTCACTTATTCCATACAACATTCCATTTATGCTCCAAACCATTCCATTTCATGTTTCTAGTCTTCTACAGGTACATTCTACAGCCAGTTAGACATTCTGCAGCTAGTCAGACATTCTGCAGCCAGACAGACATTCTGCAGCTAGAGATATTGAAGGCATTGTCTAGTAATCACCTGATCTGCAATAAAATGATCCCGCATATCCATGATAACAAGAAAAATCAAGAAGGTTATGAAGACTCAAAAATTAATGATTTTTAGGAGAGAACAAAGCATATGAAGAACACAAAAAAAAATAAAAAATCAGAGGAAAGGCAAAGGTAAAAGTTCTGATTATAATGACATATCATGAAATATTTTAGTATAGTTAAGTTATGAATAATTCGAAAAGTTGTTTTAATTATTTTTTTTGATCATGCCTAACCAACCTCCCGCAAAAACTTTGGACAAAACTCCTTCTATTCCACCATTTCAAATCCCATATTCGATCATCATTTAAAAATCTAAACGGTTAAAGTGCTTAAGTGATTGGATTAGTCACGTCACTAGGCCAAAGCATTTAATGATTATTTCGAATTCGTTACAAAATATCTCCGCAGTATTTTCTTTTGTGATATCCTTCAACTCATATACATCATCATCACCTCATTATATTCATTCCGCAATCACTCCATATCATTCTTTCCCGTAGCCAATTTTTAACCATTCTGGTTTGTGAAACAGAGGCATCTCTGTAACAACCATTGTCACCGTGGACAGAGGAGCCACAATTTGAAGGTTGGAAAGAGGAGTTATGGGTCTTATAGTGAGGACTAAACCGGTTGGCACTAAGTACTTGGAAGGTTATCCTCAAGTCAGAGAAATGTTACAACAAGCAGGGTGGTTGCAATTCTTTGAAAAATTCAGTGGGTTTCACAAAGAGGTGATCAAAACGTTTGCAAGATCCTTCAAAGGAGCTGAGGTTGAGATAGGAGATATTAAATTCACCATTACAGAAGCTTCCATTGAAAAAGAAACCGAATTACCCAGATAAGGAGAAAGCTGGTTCAAGAATAGAGAATTTCATAACGAAGCATGGAAGCAGATACTCAAGTCACCAGGTATGGATGTTACCATTTTTAAAAAGGGTATCCCTAGCTCTGCACTAAAGAACAAATGGAGGAACATGTTTCTTATCTTGCAAAAATTCATCACTTGTGAAGAAAGATATGGTACTTTCTATGTCTATCATATTCGGTTGATAATGCATTTCCTAGAAGAAGAACATAATTTTCCCTTTTTCTTTCTTCATACTTTAAATAAAATGGCCTCAAGTGTTCAAAAGAGAATTCAATTTCTAGAAACCACCTTATACCACCATGGTTTAGTCAAAATTTTGATTGAACATCATTTGGGCAAAATGGGAGATAATTGGGAAGAGTTCTTAGTGAAAAATCACTTTGAGGAACCAAAGGAACCTCCACCTAAAGACAAACCTACAAAAAGAAGCAGAAGATGAAAAACCTCCAAAACTGAAACTGGTAAAACAATACAAGAAAGCAGTGAAGAAATGATTTCTGAGAAATTGATTCAGATTAAGAAGCAGCTTAAGAAAGAGATGATAATAAGAAAATTTGCCAGAGAGAAAGGAGAAGGGCCATCTCAACCGAGAAGGAGCCACAGAATTAGAGGGATACTAAAGAAAAAAAGGTTAAATAAACTGGATTCATAAACATAGAGGACAAAGAAACACCTACTGAGGAGGAGTTTGATGAAGAAGTTCAAAAAATTGACCCAACACAGCAAGAAATTTACAACTATGTTGAAACATTAAAGAGGAGAGCTTCAGAATTTAGAGACAGAACCTCTAGCCCACCAAAGTATGAAATTAATATGCTAAGAAGAGATAGGTATGAGTTAGAAGTACTCAACGGGCATATCAAGAATGAGAATGAAATTCTGAGAGAGTGGGTTAAACTGAAAAATTATATGAATTCAACTCTGTCTCTACAAATGCAAAAGTTGTATAAGGCCAGTGAAAAATTGAAGAAGAGAAATAAAAAGTTAACCAGGGCACTCACAAATTTGAGATTCAAGTTAGTCATAAGAAAGCCTAGAAGGCCTTTGAATGCTAGGAAAATTAGAAGAAGAGGATTGGATGTCCTTGCAGAGGTCTCAGAGTTCATGAAATAGTTGCATGAGGACATGCAAGAATCTAGCAGTGGGGGTATGTTGAGCTCCAAAGATG
The DNA here is from genome assembly GCA_034641835.2 of Pinus albicaulis. Taxonomy (NCBI): domain Eukaryota; kingdom Viridiplantae; phylum Streptophyta; class Pinopsida; order Pinales; family Pinaceae; genus Pinus; species Pinus albicaulis. The sequence goes on from JAXQQM020080487.1 coordinate 67,893, forward strand.
TTCTTTCTTCCACCACATTCCACTCCATTTCCTTTTTCCATTATTAAACATAGGCTCAAATTATTAGTAGAATTAGTTAAAATTTCTTTAAGAATGAATATCATGACTAACTTGCTATGTTTTTATGATTTTGTCATTGTAGTACTTTTTGAACTAGATCTAGCTACAGAATGCATACATTCTGTAGCTAGTTGCTGATTCTGCAACTGTCTTCGTGTCTACACAGGTTACAGGTGTCATCTTGGAGAAAAACACATATGGGCATATTCCACATCATTCCCTCATCATTTTTTGCTCTCCACGAAGCTTGAACGAAATTCTGTAGGTGGTTATGTACGTGGGAACTCAAACTAGGAGAGAGACTCCTAATAGGACAAGGACAGTCCAGATGTCCCTAATTCTATTACATGACCACCATCAGAGTCCTAGTTTGGTTTTTATTTGGAAAGACAATTATCCCTAGGTTATCTCAAAACAGTTATGTAAATTTGTTACAAATATGGCTCGGGAAACCGAGGGACAAGGTTAGATTTTATATTTGACCGCCAGATTTCAGAAGTACGAAAACACTCTGTTTTGAAATAATTTCTCTCTAATGCAAGAAGTATCACTTTATTGAAAGAACTGAGTCAATATTGAAGTAGATTTTTCGTGCTACTCCGGTGGTAGAGGGCCCCTACCTCCTGAGCAGCCTTGTTTATACTGTTTAGATAAGTATTTTAGTGTCGTTTTTCATTTCTAGCTTAAGCACGTTTCTGAAGTTTATGTTTCATGCTTGTTTACATTGATCATCACAGCTAGACTTACTCTTATAAAATCTTCCAAAATATCATGACGATGAATAAGGCATAGATGTGGTGTTGTAGGTTTTAGTTGCATTTCCTTTCGAATTTTATGATTTATGCTTGTTTACACTAAGTGTCACAACCGGTCTTACTCCTACAAACTCTTCCAAAACATCATTAACAATGAATAAGAAACAACTGTGGTATCTTAGATTTTAATTGTATTTGCTTTCAAATCTTATGTTTACATTCAATTGCATTGAATAATACAGCCATAATTGTTTTTACAAACTCTTCCAAAATATCATTCACATTGAACAAGATGGGCTGTAGAATTCTAATAGACTAGCTGGATGTTAGTTTAGTCATAACACTCCGGAGGATGATTTCATTTAGTTCAGCTCTGTCACTACATTTCAAGTTTGATAATGGCATTTTAATTTAACCCTGTTCATTGTACTTCAAGTAGATTAGTAGCATTCTAGTTTAGTCTTAGCTCACTGTATTAGCATTCCAGTTTAGTTTTTATCCATTGCATTTCAAATTGTATTAGTTGTTAAATTTAGATACCACGGTCTTCATTATTTACAAAATCTTCTTTTGTTCCAACCTCATATTAATATATAATCATCTAGACAAAAGCTAGTATCAGTCTAAGGCCTCGAGTATTTTGCAACCTTTTTACCATTTCACAAATAAGCCTTTTCTCAAGGACTATTCTAAAAAGAAACCTATAACTTTTGAGTGAGGCCTAGTGGTGCTAAATCGAGTTGCAGAACAGAATTAGAAGTTAGTTTAGAGTAAAATATTATTGTCCTACAAATGTTCTTATCCAAATATGTTCCAATGAACCTTTAATCATGGATGAGATGTTGTAACATTGTAAGATGATTGTTTATTTAGGAGAACTCCATTCACACTTAACTTTTCCATTTCTCAAGCTCTTCCAACACATCTTTAATGAATGAATTGGATAAGTTCAAGCTCATGTTGTGATTTATTTCCTTGCAATGAAGTCATTATCACGCTTTGCATTTGTTGTTTTCTAGCCATACTTTAGGCTTTGTTTTGTTTTAGTATTTGCATTTGTTATTTTCCATCCATAGTTTAGGCTTTGTTCTGCTTTAATATAACCAATAGCTTCTTTTCACCAGCATTTAGTTCTTTCCCTTTTCAAACATAAAACCATAAAACCAAAAAAATCAGAAAACATTAAACACAACGTAGTGAGAAACAAATACCTAGGCACATATAGTGCAACACACTTCAGCAGTTTACCAACCCTGGTTGACAATTAATGAACTCAATTTAGGAACACTAGGTTGAGCACAAACAAGATCCGTTTCTTCAAAATCAATGGTTACCTTCTCTTTACCTACTGAATCTGTTTTGAGACTTTTATTATATCAGATTTTGAACCTTATTCTAGTAGTGGTTTCAACAACATAGGTACCTTCTTCTCTTACTCTCTTAGTGGCTTTCTCTATTTGATCAATAGTCTCTAAAGTGTGACTAGTATCACTTTTCTTCACTGCATTTATTAAAGTATTATCTACCCACTTAGTCTGATTGGCATATTTTTCTATCTGTCATTCTTTCTCATGAGTGAAGGGTGTTAACTTACATTTAACCCTCATATTACTTAGAATCCCTTGTGGATCATAATTCCAAGGAAAAATTTCTTCAAATCTTCACTCCAATAATTATATAGCTGCTTCTGCCTCTGCATCCCTCTCATTGCAAATGAATGGTCCTACCTGATTCTTCAATTTTAATTTTGTTTTCTACTTTTCTATCGGGAAATTGATATAACTAGAGTTTAGTATTTTCTTGATATACTCAAAGGCAAAAACACTCATGGATACATGTTTTGACAGTTTATAGGGAAAAAAATTGGATCCAAACACTCTAATCTTAGTATGTTTTTCATATAGGTACCAATCATCAGTCTTTGTTTGCTCTGACAACTATAAAGCCTTCTTCATCTCATCACTTCTTCGTTGCTGCTTTGTATTTGTTAATATTTTGATCAATGGATAGATGAATGAATCTAAAAACTCTGCATATGTGAACTCTATGGACTCTTTCCTGATCAAAGAGGTCTAGAAAATAACTTAAAAAGGATTTCCCTCTACATCAAGCTTTTGAAGAGCAAATGGAAATTTATCTGCTTGAAAATATAAGAACATGTAGAGGAGGAAAGAGGTGTATCTGAACACACCTTCAATTGGAAATTTAACCAACTGGTCATGGATATTGTCTACAATATATCCAGTAAAATAAAAAATAAGAGATGGAGGTTGTCCTGGGGTAAGTGTAGATAATAAACCTAAAATGGATTCGTCTGTGTATTCATCAGTGAAATACCCTAGAATGAATGAAATGATGGAAATTACATGTCTTGAACCCTCTGGAAATTTTGAAGTATAATATGGAGGATTAATTTGAGAAATTTCTACATGTAAAGGCATAAATGTTTGGGAGATCAGGAATCTCTTTGGAAAATCTAGGCCAATATATATTTTGGTAAGGTCCTCTATGGATGAAGAGACTACTTAAGGATCAGGTTGGAGTTGTAACATTTTGTTGATGGATTCAGTAGTAATGGTGAAAAGAAATTCTTTGTTGACATTTACTATGGCTCTCTTCCGAGGCACATAATAATGTTGACATAACCTAATGAATTCATGACATGGATGAGTTAGTGGAACAACATATTTGGGCTAGTGTGATTCCAAAATATGGACTTCTTCTTCATTATCTAAGGATTTTTCATAGCTCCAGTTATGAATGTCTAGCAGATTAAATGCAACAATTTGGTCTGTTGTTTTGTAGTCAACATCAACTAATGGAATATGCTCAATGTCTATGACAGGGGGTTGTAAATGATTTACAATAATAAAAGTCTTAGAAGTCATGTATGGAGTTGATTTTGGCTCTTTGGAACCTTCAGGATTGCTAGAAATCTACTTTTCAGGCATTTGGGCTACTTCTGCAAGATTAGACAATTTGCGGAAGTAATTTTTACTTTAGCAGAGGTTTCTTGGATAGAAATGGGCAAAGTATGGTCTCTTTTTTGGATTTATTCTTAAATTTCAATCTTCAATAGGTTTTTACAGATTTTTACTGGTTTAAGACAAGAAACAAGGTCTTCCTGAGTTTTTCAATAAATGATTGGACTCAACAGTATTTTTAGATTGGGCATAGAGGCTCTAGGATAACTTCAAAAGGTTTCTGGGTTCAATTTGGTGTTTTAAAATAGGGCGCAGCATAAACAGGGATTTTTGGGAAATTTTGACAGGGTTTGGCCTATTTTTTGGACTTTTTGATAGGGTTCTGTGGTTAAATTTGAACTCTGAATGTAATTTTTCTTTTAGCAAGTCCTTTCATATTGAAACAGGCTTAATTTTCTTGAAGAAAAACTATTATACGTAGGTATTGGGCTTTGAAGATGGTTTTTGAAGGTTTTGAGTGGGTTGAATGGCTTCTGTGGTATCTTTCCAATCTCTGCAACAACACAAAGCATCTGGGCGGTCTTCAATGGTAACGGGTTTGAAATTTGCAGTCTTTGGCATTAAAATGGTGAAAAAAATCTTGTTTCATAGTCAGGGGGATTATATAGGGTTTACGCGTAGTAGGAGAGGAGATGAATGCATTTCCAATGTTTATTAGGCATGTTAGGTTAAACGGCGACAACAATTAATGGAGGTTAAATCACGAAAAAGAAAAAAGAAAAATGGAGGTTAAATCATGAAACTCATGGTTTTTGAGTTTAAAGGATCAAAACCATGAATTTTTATCGCATGGAATTTCAGTGGTAAATGGTTTTTGAGTAAACCAACGTGATCCAATAAAACCGAAGCATGTGGAGTAGGGAGAAAATCCCAATACAGCCCATTTCACGTAGAAATGAGATGGGGAATTTCACGTAGGTTTATTTGCGATATTGTGTTTTAACCATTGGATTTTGAGTTTGATTGCCAACGACCTACATTGATTGGGGACGTTGCATATGGGTTTGGTATTGGGGCTAGGATATATTAATGCGACAGGGAGGTTTAAACTTTTAGAAATAATCATTTTAAACAAAGTTTAAAACCTTAGTTTTAAAAATTATGCGGCGGGGTAAGGTTTATGTGTTAAATTAAACATTTTCCAATGTTTTAATCATACATATGAGCGGGTTTAATATTATATAGTTTCTCAACCTTTGACAGTTGTTTAAAATTATAGGTGGCGGGATATAGTTTTAATGATAGTTTTAAACCAATGGGACATGACGGGATTTAATATTTCACACATGGGGTATTTGAAAATTGGTTAAAATATAAAATAGAGGGTTTGAGGGTTATTTAAAGACAAGGATTTAATACTATTCAGGAGGGAATAGTTTTAGGGAATTAATAAATAAATTAGAAATTAATATGAAAATAAAAGGATAATGTAATGAATAAAAACACACGTTTAACTCTAATTTAAAGTGCAAATAAAAATATCTTTTTCTTTGTTGTATTACTTCACACTTTCACTTAGGATAAATGCATTTTGAGGGTTTATGAATTTTTTTTTGAAAGGGAATGGAATTAATTATTTAGGGTTTAACTTTTACTAAGAAAAAATGGCGTTTTACTTAGGAAAAGGGATTATGATTATGAATGAAGGATAAATGTTGATGAATGTGGGTTTTGTGTAGGAGTTTAATATTTTTAGTGAATAAGTCATCAAGCCTCAGGTCCGGTCTCAACAGAAGTGAGAGAAATGCTCTGAGCCTTTTTAATTGATAGTTTAGAATACTGAATAATTATAAGCGAGGGTAAATTAGTGATTTTTTCCCGATGATACTTTATTACATGCTTGCACTTTTTCTTTCTACCCACCCATATTTTTTTATAACATATTTTACTTCATTTTCGTGGGTGTATTTAAGCTTGCAACCCTAAATCCATTTTATTTTAAAGCATAAAAGCTATCTAAGTCTAACCTTATCTCATCAGAGGACTTAGATTAAACTGTTGAGCTCCTCATTTGTTCTCTATCTTAACTACTGATTTGTCAATTTTATAATGTTTGACACATCTTTATTCTCTATCTAAAAGATGAAATTCAAAGAATGAAAAGTTAATATTGAACTGTTCAACTAATCATGGATTATGACATTTATTGACAATTTTCACATAATCATTATTCTTGCAGTAAAAGTAAATAGTAGTGGCATTTTGACTTGCTCATTTTCAGGTCTTATTTTCATCTCTTTTTCTTTTGGGGTCTATATTTTCTATCTCCTTTGATCATTATTTTAGGACCTTTTACCGTCTTTTTATTTTTTATTATTTTTCATTTTTCAAAATATGGGAAAACAATGTTGTAGAAAGCAAGGTATGTACATATTTACAAGACTGTCTTAGTCAATTCAAAAATTATGAATCCTATTATTATAGGACCCTAACAGTGGCTCCACTTTGGGATGGCATTTCCTGGTGAAATTTCAAGAACTTTAAGAGTAGTAGCCTTTGGAATTTGACTATGATGACCCTGTAAGTATCTTCTAACATCTGCGATTATTCATACTTATGATATTTTACCTTTCAAAGCTTAGGGCCTTTTCTCCGGGCTTCAAATTTGTTAGGAAAACGTCCAATACAATCTAAAAATTTCAATGTATATGTACAATGATCAAAATAAATGAAACTAACTATTTTTTATCTCAGGAGAGTAGTAGTGCTTCAAGGTTCTACCATTTACTACTCCTTCTGACATCTCTGACAAATCTATTTCTTTTAGGTAGATAGCATTGTTACCTATATAACCTTAATGACATAAAGTCCTTTCCATATAGAATCAAATTTTCCATGTTTATATTTGTCTTCCCTTCTTGAATCCCATTTTAATACTTTATCTCCAATGTAGAAATCATATTCTTTACTATTTTTATAAAAAAAATTCTTGATCTTATCCTAGATGACTTGAGACTTGATATAAACTTATTCCCGTGTTTACTACAAGTGAATAGTTTGATTGATCCTTCTCTGAATGTCATTTCTTTCAACTTGTAACTCTTAGATAATCTTCGTCATTGGTACTCCTAGGGAGGATGGAAAAACAACATCCATTCCATAGACAAGTTGGTAAGGGGATGTACCAATGAATTTTCTGGTAGTAAGTCTATCTGCCCATAAGGCATTGACTAACTACCTATTCCAAGCCTTTTTATTATCTTCAATTGAATTTTTGATGATGTTTACAAGGCTCTTATTTTATGATTCAACGATGCCATTACCCTCAGGGTAATATGCAGTAGAATGGCCTAGAGTAATATGGTATTTTTGGCAAAATTCAATCATTTTTTTGGATTTGAATGTTGCTACATTGTCAATAATTACCTTTTCGGGACATCAAAATCTTGAAAGAATATTACTTTATAGGAAAGAGATAATGACTGTATCTGTGGCCTGCCTAGAGGGTATGGCTTCAATCCACTTAGTAAAATAGTCAGTGGCCGTCAGAAACCACTTATGTTGGGCTAATGATGGGGGGTGAATTTCTCCAATGAAGTCAAGATCCCATTGTTGAAATGGAATTTCAGTAGGGATGGGCTTTAAGGGCAGGGGTAACAGCTTTTTCTTACCCTCAAAGATTTTGTGCTTATGATAGGAGGTCACATATCCTTTTACATCAACAAACAAAGTAGGCCAGTAAAAACTAGCTCTAAATATATTGTCTATGGTTGTCTTCCAGTAAAGATGTTCTCGAAAATCACCGGCATGAAATTATTCTAATATTTGTCAGCTTCTTATTTTAACGAACAATTTAATAAAATCCCACTATGATCTCTCCAAAAAAGTACATTTTCTAGAATACAAAATATTATTGCTTTAAGATTTAAAATTTTTTCCTTGGTTCTTTATAGTTCAAGAGGAGCTTGTAAGTTTAGTAATACAAATATGATATCTGCATACCATGGTGAGTCTAAGAAGGCTGCACTGATCTCTGGAGTCGCCATCTCTTCCCAATCATCTACTTGGGCAATAAAATTTATGTCTAGGGAATTAAAATTTGATTAAGCCATGAGTTTGGCTAAACCTTGACCTTTTATTAACTTGGTGGGTTTTATCTCTGTGTCATATTCTAAGATAGTGACAATCCACTTACCTCTTCTTCCATCAAGATCATCCTGAGTAAGAATGTATTTTACTATAGCATTTGGGACATAGGCAATGATGTGAGAATAGAGAATGTAAACTTTGAAGTCTTTGATAGCCTTTACCAAAGCTAAGGCTTGTTTATCCTTAGTATTATACTTCAAAGATGCATCTCTAAGTGTTCTGCTAAAGAAAGCTATGGGATGTTCATAACCCTGGTCATTTTTTCTGCAATAAAACTGCAACAATAGTCTGTTCTAAAGAAAATGAAAAAATGATGAAATCCTTTTTAAAACCAGGTCTTATAAGGACTGGAGTTTTGGTTAAGGCCTGTTTGATGGATTCAAAAGACTGTTTAGCCTCAATAGTCCATTTAAGAACTGAATATTTTTTGAGCATGTTATTTATTTCTCTAATTATCCCAGCTAAGTTGGATATAGATATTATTAAAAAATTAATCTTACCTAGAAAGGCTTGTAACTCTTTTATGTTTCTTGGTGGACTGATGTTAAGAATTGATTCTATCCTAGTAGGGTCTATTCTGATTCCTTTTTTTGATATTATGTTTCCTAGTAACTTTCCTTCTTCTGATCCAAATAAGGTTTTCTTAGGATTCAATGAGATGCCAAAATTTCTGCATTTTATAAAATCTTATCTAAGATGATCTAAGTGTTCATAATCAGTCGTAGAAAATACAGTTATGTCATCTAAGTAAATTACTAAGAACTCATTAATTTCCTTTGCTAATACTATATCCATAGCTCTTTGAAAGGTTTCCCCTGCATTCATTATACCAAAGGGCATTTTTACATACATAAAAGTGCCCCAAGGAGTAGTAAAAGTTGTTTTGGGTTGATCCTCTAGTTGGACTAAAATCTGGTTGTATCCTGAAAAATCATCTAACAATGAAATCCTTGAAGAACTAACTACCCTTTGTAACATGTGATCCATTTTTGGTAAAGGGTAATTATCTTTTAAGGATAATTTGCTTAGATTCCTAAACTTGACACATAATCTAATCTCTCATGTTTTCTTTCTTGTTGGAACTAGGTTAGAAACCCAATCACAATACCCGATTGGTGCAATGATATGTACATCATACATTGTTTTCACTTCCTTTTCTATCAAAGGCATAAACACAGGATTGATCCTTCTTAAATTTTGTTTAAAGGGCTTTTGATATTCTTTTATAGGTATTTGGTGTTGAATTATGTTGGTGTCATAGGATTTAAGGTCCTCATAACTCTAAGAAAAAGTATCTTGGAATTACTTAAAAGGAGCAATATATTTTTCCTTTTCTTGTTGAGGTAAGGCTTTAGAAAGTTTGATCATTTTGGGTTCTGATTTTGTGCCAATATTTCATTCCTCAATATCAAATCTAACTGGTTCCATTTTGGGTTTTTTAGCAACATCATTGGAGTCGAATAGATTTTCTAAAAGAGTTAAACCTTTTGGTAAGAAAATGTCTTTGAGATTTAATATTTCAGATTCTTCATCAATTATCTCATCAATTTCTACTCTCTCTAATTTATCTATATTAAATTGAGTAAATCTAGTGGGTTTAGCAAACTTTACTTTATTTACATCTACATTATTCAAATCAATTTCAACATCTAAATCTTGATCTATGGTACAATCAGTGTCTATCTTACAGTTATGAAATTCACCTTCATTATTGAAAAAAATGATAAATTTGTTAGTCATGTGAGAAAATTTTCCAATATTTGAGGTTGTCTCGAATTATTGGCCTGTGTTTTACTTCTGTAGTATATATATGACTGGGTTGAAAAGGTAAATTACAAGTACTAGCAAAATTTGCTAAAGAATGTGCTTGTAAGTTTTGCCTCCTTGGTATTGCAGAGAAATTACATTTCAATAAATCATTAATCAAATCTAAAACAATCTCTCTATATCAGCCAAGTATAGGATTGTAAAAAGAATAATCACCTTTAATTTGTATAACAATCAATTTTGAATCTCCCATTATTGTTATTCTTTTACCTCCTAATTTTCTTATTATCTGGAGTCCTAGGATGAGAGCTTCATACTCAGCCATATTGTTTGTGCATTTGAAATTCAGTCTAAAAGCATGGCCTTCTGCATGATTTTTCTCTATATTAGTTATCCATACTCCTGCTCTTGCTCCTAATTTTTTTACTGAACCATCAAAGTCTAAATGCCATAAAGATTCATGAGAGATATTATCATTGTCTGGTGTTTTCTTTTCTTCTCTTAGTTTAGTCTTGATTTCATTATCAATTTCCTCATTACATAGGATGAATGAGTCTAGATCAGTAGGTGTGGTATAAATTGGGTTATTTATTGACCTTTCAGCACTACTTACCATATATTTCATTAATGTTTCCCTATATAACTTCTTAGGTTGATCAAAAACTGATATAGTAGCATAAGACATGTCCAATTGTAGAGATCCCTGTAACTTTTCTCCCCATGAGCGAGATAATAAAATTCCATATTTAGGTGGGATATCAGCTACTACAATGTCAATTAATATACTCTTACCAAGATATTGAACTAAAGTTACACATAGATATTTGATTAAACCTAAGCATTTTACTTTTCTTGAGTCAAATGAGAATAAATCCTTATAGCACCTTCTGATTTCTAAGTTCAGGTTTTCCATTATAGATTTAGGCATTAAATTATGTGAATCTCCTGAATCTAGCAATGCATTGTGTAGGATTTGATCATGAATAGTTAAACTAATGTAAAGTGGAGGAACTGCTCCATCTAAATGCTTTCCATTAACATATGGGCCAAAAGTCAATTCTCACTGATCATCATTTAGATTTATGGAATCTTCTCCATCATTTAAGTTTAATGTTTCTATTATAGTTGATTTATATAAGTCATGTTTTACCAATTATGTCAGAGGAATTGGTATTCCGAGCTTAGCAATTTCAAATTGTATGTTAAATGAAGCTTTTGATTTACTTATTTTAATCAATTCTTCTTTGGTCATTGTAGTTTGTGTTCGTTTTTCTTTTCTTTCTACGGTTATCTTTTCAGTTTTAGTTTAAGTTTCTTGAGTCTTACTACTTTTTTTTTCTTTTCAGGAGTGGTTTGTGAATCAGTAGATGTTTGTTCAGATTTGGAGTTGTCAAAATCTGTTTTTGCAGTGTCAGCTTTTGGATCTGTTGATTTAGGATCAACATTGAGAATTTCAGTATCTAAGGTTGTTGTTTTACCAGAATTAGATGCTTTAGGAGTAGCAGATTTTTGTGAATCTTTTGCAACTTAAGAAACTTCATCAGTTATGTCATCAATCTTAGGGCTTGGTGAAATCTTTAGGTTGGAAACCTTTTAGGAAGAACCAGAGTTTTTTTATTTTCCCTAGGGAGAATTTGCAGATATTTTGTTTTGGGAGCTTCTAATGTTTTCTTATTTGGTGTTTGAGATGTTTTCCTAGTAGAAGACTCATTGTTTTTCTTACTTATTAGGTTATACTGATTGTGTACTTCGTTAATGGAAAATTCATAACCTTGTTCGTAATCAAAGGATTCCCCTGAATCTAATTGGAGTTGTTGGAGTTCAAATAACTCTTGATCTTCATGTGTGAGAAAGATAGTGTTATTATAATCTATTCCCATTACATTTATGGTATCCTCATCATCATTATTGTTTTGAGAAATCTCAGCATAGTTCTCCTGAAAGTGAGGTCTTATTGTTTGGTCTTAGGCCAAGTCTTTTGATTTTCCTGAATTTGTGTTTTTCTAAAATTGGGATTTCTGAATTGTTGTTGATTATCCCATTGAGGTATTCTTTCTATGTTATCTAACCTATCCATCATCCTCTCTAAGTTTTTAGCTAACATATCTATTTTTGTGTCTAAACTAGAGGCTTCTTCTTTAATGGTTACTCTCCTTTCATTTCTCAATCTAGCTTTCTTAGCTAGAATGTTTACTACTACACCTACAACATCTGTTTGCATTATTTCCAAGGTTTCTGCATTTCTTTCTCTTAACTGATATGCCATGTCAGTGTCAAATCCATTTGGGAATTTGAGCAAGACAAAGTTAGGAGTGGGTTTTATATTTGCAGGAATGGAATTGTAAACACTCTTATGTCTAGTGCAATAGTCTTGTACTGATTCATTGGGAGCTCTCTTCATTGCATCAAATCCAGACAATATTTGTAAGGATTTTTTCTTCTTTTCCCATTTATTTAAAAATAATCTATGGAAAACAACCAAATCAGCTATACTACCTGCAGTAAGACCTTTAAACCATTTTTTTACTTCTCCTGTTAATGTTTGTGCAACCAACCTCATTTGTACATCTGATTCATCTATCTCATGGAGTTCCAAGTAATCTATCATTTTGCTTATGTGTTGATGTGCAGTATAATGTGTAGTAGCATCAAATTGTGGTATTTTACTTTGGTAATATTGGGGCATGTCATGAAGTTGTCCTGGAAGAACAAGAGAAGCATGCTTGGCATCCATTGCTTCAATTATAGCTTGGCTAGGACGTAAAGTAGAGGTACTTGGTGTTGGACTGGAAGTAGTGGCTGATGAAACTAGATTATAAAGTGCTGAACTAGAAAAAGTATTTGAGGAACTAAAGGCTGAAGTTAAGGCATTGGGAAGTGAAATTGGAATATATATGGAACTACCAGGAAATAAAATTGATGGGCTTGAAGAAGTAGTGGTCAAGCTAGTGGATGAAGTGGATGTAGAGAATGGAGGAAATAATATTCTAGGTTGTAGAGGTAGTTTAGAGATAAATTGATCTGTAGAATATATGGTAGTAGAAACTATAGATGATGTAGTGGCATAAATCAATGAACCTACAGATTCTAAAATGTTGGTATCTAATAGAGAAGTGGAAGGTTTAGTTGTATATTTTGATAAGGCAACTAGTTCAACTGAATGTTGAAAGAGAGCTTCATCTACTTCCTTAAGTACAGTGGCATTCAATTCATCAATTTTACTATACATTTCAAAAATTTTAGATTTAGAATCTATTGAAACAGTTTCCTTTTTAATTTCAAGAGATGAAATAAAATCAGGATATATAACAATGTTGTTTAAATCACTTTCTGATTTATTTCTGAATAAAAAATGTTCAAAATTTAAATCAAAATCTATGTCTTGTATGCTTGTCAAATGTTTTGGAAGAGAATTTGATCAAAATAAGGAAACTTTATTACCTAAATCTCCTATCTTTTATTTTTATTTTTTCCTATTCTGTCTGGCTTGTCCAGTATAACAACATGTTTAGGGTCTGGATTAGACCTCGTATAATAAAATTTCCTAGAAGCCATAATTACAATTTTTTATAGTCACAACTATTTAATAAATCTTAAAGGAAAAAGATGATAAAAATTATTTCCTTTAAGGTTCATTTAACAACTAAGGATTGGTTAGAACCCAAGTATGGCTGCTAGTATGTTATCACTCGAGTAACTCTCTAGTTGTGAGATTTTTGGTTTTTAGTTGAGAAAAATAGAGGTAACCACAGACCAAATTTTAAACTCTGGGATATAGCCTTCCTAGGGTTCAAAGAGGGCTCTCTCTATAAGATTTAACTTTGTTTTATTTTATGAAATATTAGGCTAGTTATGATTGTGCAATTGGTTTTGGTTTTGATTCTTTTGGTGGGAATAATAACTTGAAGAGATGGATAGTGGGAAATATATTTGTCCATTGGGCTGGGGAGTCAAAAATCAAGCAGACAGAACTAGGATCAAGGCAAAAAAGTTGAATGTTTTTAGGGCAAGATAGATAACCCCTGGAGACCTTGGAAAGTTGTTTTGTGAGGTGGTAATATCAGGATAAATAGCAATGAAGGGTTCTTTGATCCAGAAAAGGGAAGTAGTAAGTAAAGGTAAAATGAAAGAGGGAGAAATTAAGGGCTCCCTACTCTGGAAATCAGAAGAAAACATAGAAATGACAAATATTTAAGAGAGGGTGCTTTTAACAAATCCTAAATTAGTTCTCCTATTCATTCATGAAAATTTAGAACACATAATGGATTGCATGTAACAAAGAAAGATAACAATGACAATTAGAAAAATACTTCACTCCAAATAGCTCATCACATGAATCCTAAAATATGATGTTAGTTGATCTGATCCGGTCTACTACTCGAAATTTGAAACACAAAAAGAATTTAAGTCCACAAAAATGACTATAGAAATATTTAGCAATTTATTCCACAATAATACTTCTAAAGATGAGGTATTTATACACACTTGTTTACAAAATATCCTATAATGGTTCTAGGAATTATCTAAGAGAAATAAAAATATCTTTACAACAATAATAGACACAATTTCTTAACAAATCAGCAAGTTGTCCTATCAATTCAAATAAAATAGAAATTGATTGTGGATAAGATGCAGCTGGCTGCCGTGTTGTATTCCTTGCTGGCTTTAGATATCTCGAGTTTTTTTTTGAAATATGATCTGCATTATCTAATACTCTTTCACTGATTCTCTTTAACCTCTGATACTCTTTGATTATTTGTAACACATGTTTACTGTTGTAAAAAAACTGTTTTCACTGTTAAATCAACAAACCTTTTTCACTGTTGTCTTTTTGCCTTTTTTCTTTTCACAGTAAATATGTTAATGACTACCAGTCTTCCTCACTTGTAATTTGTATTTTCTTTAGCTTCCTGAAGTTTTCATCTGCTTCTATGTACCTGGAAAAAGTTGGTTTAATAACAAACAAGTGTGTTATCTCATGCTACAAGTAAAATAAGTCTTCAAAACTCCTGAGTAAGACTTTTCTTGTTGGAATGCCTTGTACCCACCTGATTTTTCAACTTTCTCATTGGCATATTCCCTGATATTTTTATTATAATCCTCCTGAGGCATTAATTTGTCATTGATGACAAAAATATTAGGCAAAATTCTTTGCCTTAAATTCTCAAATTTGAGCATCAATATGGTTATTGTAATGTTCATGTTTTCACACTTTTCCTCTAACTGCTTCATTAGGTTATTTTTGGTTATAACCTTCTTTATCTCAAGGATAATTTTACTTCTATCAGTAATTTCAAGTTCTTCCAATTCTTGCATGTTCTTGCTGTTGAGAAACTTTATCAGTTCTAACGCTTGTTCTAGTTTGTTATCAAATTCCTCTTTAGTATTTTGGATCTCTTCTAATGCTACTTTGAGTAGGTCTCTTTTTTCAAAATTCACTTGAATGGAGGTCCATACAGAATTTATGGCTTCTATGATATTGTTCCACAAATTATTTTTTACATAGAAAATATGTTCCTTCAAGGTCAATTCCTTCTTTAATTTCTTCAATTCCTTATTTAGTCTCAAGACCTTATGATCATGAATTTTTGCATTAATTTGAGCCAACATCTTTTGATCTTCAAGATTTTCAATCATCTATTTCAACTTGTTAATTTCACTTGTCTTAAGAGACATTTCTTCCATGGCCTTTACTAGTTTGTTGGCCTCATCTATAAGATGAACTGCTGTTGTAAATGACTCTCTAGCTGATGTTCTGGATGATGTCGCTAGCACTGCAATATCCAGTGGAACCTTAGGTGCCAACTCTTTAGCTAGAGTTGATGGCACAACTATAGTAACCATTGGGATGGCTGTAGGTGCTTGCTTTGTTTTTGGTGTTTCTTTTTTCTGGACAAGCTTGCCCATGTAAATCTCCATTTCTTTTATCTGTGCTGTAAGCTGAAAAATTATGTTCATCATATCATCTTTCCCCTTTTTTCCTTTTGTTATTTCCTTGGTTTGAGGATGTTCACTTTGAGAAAGTTTAAGTTGTTTCCTCAAAGCTGCAATATCCTCATTCTTTTTATTTATTATTGTTCTACTGCCTTAAAATGTGATGCATCAAATACAATCTATATTACCAATTCTTCAAAAGATTTGATTCTTAGGTCCTTAGCATACAAATATGCTTTGTCCATTTTCATATGATCTTTCATGTTTGAATGGGGTTCCGGAGTTTCCGAGAACTCATGGATTTAGTTGTAACAGTAGAGTACAACATTTCTGATGTCTTTCTGTTGAATTCAATCTGATCAAGAGCATGAATATTTTATGTTTATACTTCCAAATCAACCTTCTTATAATAGACCACTTTATTTGGAGATTTCAAAGTAGGATGCAATATTGACATGATTAAATTTTTGTTTGAATAATCAAAGGTAGACAAAGGTTTGTTTTGCACACTTGGTGTTTGTTTTAGATATTGTTTTTGATTTCTTCATTCTTTAACTTGATCTGTTTGTACTTTTCTTTGATGTCTATATCTTTCTTCTCAGCTACCTGTGAGGATGAAGCTTCCATGCTTTGTTGCTTTCTATAAACTATGCACTTTCATTGTCAACTTGTTTTTCATTCTGATTCTCAGTAACTATCTCATTGGTGATGAGAGTGGCAACATCTGTGTTGGTATTTATAAGATGTGTTTCTTCAACTCAATGGTTACCTTCTCTTTACCTACTGAATCTGTTTTGAGCCTTTTATTATATCTTATTTTGAACCTTGTTTCTGTAGTGGTTTCAGAAACATAGGTACCTTCTTCTCTTAGTCTCTTAGTGGCTTTCTCTGTTTGATTAGGAGTCTCTAAAGTGTGACTAGTATCACTTTTCTTCATTACATCTATTAAAGTATTCTATGTCCACTCAGTCTAATTGGCATATTTTTCTATCTCTTCTTTTGCCTCATGAATGAAGGGTGTTAACTTACATTTAACCCTTATCTTAGTTATAATCCCTTGTGGATCATAATTCCAAGGAAAACATTCTTCAAATTTGCACTCCAATAATTGTTTAGCTGCTTCTGCCTCTGCATCCCTATTATTGCAAATGAATGATCCTACTTGATTCTTCAATTTGAATTGTATTTTCTTCTTTACTACCGAGAAATTGATAGAATCAGATTTTAATATTTGCCTGATATACTCCAAGGAAAAAACTCTCATGGATACATGTTTGGGCGGTTTATAGGGAAACAAATTGGATCCAAACAATCTAATCTTAGTATTTTTTTCATATAGGTACCAATCACCATTTTTTGTTTGCTCTCACGATTGTAAAATATTCTTCATCTCATCACTTATCCTTGGCTTCTCTGTATTTGTTAATATTTTGATCAATGGATGGATGAATGAACCTAAAAACTTTGCATATGTGAACTTTGTGGACTTTTTCTTAATCAAAGAGGTCCAGAAAATAATTGAAAGAGGATTTCCCTCTACATAAAGCTTTTGAATAGAAAATGGAAATTTATCTGCTTGAAAATATAAGAAATTGTGGAGGAGGAAAGAGGTGTATCTGAACACTGCTTCAATTGGAAATTTAACCAATTGGTCATGGATATTGTCTGCAATATATATAGAAAAATTAAAAAAAATAGATGGAGGTTGCCCTAGGGTAAAGGTAGATAAGAAACCTAAAATGCATTCATCTGTGTATTCATCAGTGAAATACTCTAGAATGAATGAAAGCATGGAAATTACATGTCTTGAACCCTCTGAAAATTTTGAAGTGGAATATGGAGGATTAATTTGAGGAATTTCTACATGTAAAGGAATAAATGTTTGGAAGATTAGGAATCCCTTGGGAAAATATAGGCCAATATATAGTTTGGTAAGGGCCTCTATGGAAAAAGGGACTGCTTGAGGATCAGGTTGGAGTTGTAACATTTGGTTGATGGATTCAACAGTAATGGTGAAAAGCACTTCTTTGTTGGCATTTACTATGGCTCTTTGCTCAGGCACATAATACTATTGACATAACCTAATGACATCCTGACATGGTTGAGTTACTGGGACACCATATTTGGGCAAGTGTGATTCCCAAATATGGACCTTTTCTTCATTATCTAAGGATTTTTCATAGCTCCAGTTATGAATGTCTAGAAGATTAAAGTCAACGATTGGGTCTACTATTTTGTAGTCAAAATCAGCTAATGGAATGTGCTCAATGTCTATGACAAGGGGTTGTAAAGGATTTACAACAATAACAGTCTTAGAAGTCATGGATGGAGTTTATTTTGACACTTTGCAACCTTTAGGATTGCTAGAACTCTGATTTTTAGACATTTGGGCTACTTCTGCAAGATTAGACAGTTTGCAGAAGTAATTTTTACTTTATCAGAGGTTTCTTGGATAGAAATGGGCAAATTATGGTCTCGTTTTTGGATTTATTCTTTAATTTCAATATTCAATAGGTTTTTATAGATTTTTACTGGTTTAAAACAAGAAACAAGGGTTTCCTGAGTTTTTCAGTGAATGATTGGACTAAACAGTCTTTTGAGATTGGGCACAAAGACTTGAGGATAAATTTAGAAGGTTTCTAGGTTCAATTTGGTGTTCTAAAATAGGTCGTAGCATAAACATAAATTTTTTGGAAATTTTGATATGGTTTAGCCTTGTTTTGGACATTTTGATAGGTTTCTATGGTTAAATTAAAACTCTGAATGTAATTTTTCTTTTCATAAGTCCTTTCATATTGAATTAGGCTTAATTTACTTGAATAATACCTATTATATGTAGGTATTAGGCTTTGAAGACGATTTCTGATGGTTTTGAAAGGGTTGAATGGCTTCTGTGGTATCTTTCCGATCTCTGGAACAATACAAAGCTTCTTGTCAGTCTTCAATGGTAACAGGTTTGAAATTTGTAGTCTTTGGCATAAACATGGCAAAAAAACACTTGTTTCACAGTCGGGGTGGGCTTATACAGGGTTTACGCACAGTAGGAGAGGAAATGAATGCATTTTCTATGTTTATTAGGCATATTAGGTTAAACAGCACCAACAATTAATGGAGGTTAAATCATGAAACTTGTGGTTTTTGAGTTCAAAGGATCAGAACCATGAATGGTTATTGTGTGGAATTTCGGTGGTAAATGGATTTGGATTAAACCAACGTGATCCAATAAAAGTGAAACACGTGGAGGAGGGAGAAAATCCTAATACTGCCCATTTCACATAGAAATGAGACAGGGAATTTCGTGCAGGTTTATTTGTGATATTGTGTTTTAACCATCGGATCTTGGGGTTTGATTTCAAATGACCCAAATTGATTGGGGAAGCTACATCTGGGTTTGGTATTGGGGCCGAGATATATTAATGCGACGGGGAGGTTCAATTTTTTAGAAATAATCGTTTTAAACATAGCTTAAAACCTTAGTTTTAAAAATTATAGAGTGGGGCAAGGTTTATGTATTAATTTAAACATTTTCCAACGTTCTAATCATACATATGAGTGGGTTTAATATTTTATAGTTTCTCAAACTTTGACATTTGTTTAAATTATAGGGGGTGGGATATAGTTTTAATGATAGTTTTGAACCAATGGGATAAGTTGAGATTTAATATTTCGCACATGGGGTGTTTGAACATTGGTTAAAAAATAAAATGGAGGGTTTGAGGGTTATTTAAATACAAGGGATTAATACTATACGAGAGGGAATAGTTTTAGGGAGTTAATAAAGAAATTAGAAATTAATATGAAAATAAAAGGATAATGTAATGAATAAAAACACATGTTTAACTCTAATTTAAAGTGAAAATAAAAGTAGATTTTCCTTTGTTGTATTACTTCACACATTAACTTAGGATAAATGCATTTTGAGGGTTTATGAATGATTTTTTGAAAATGAATGGAATTAATTATTTAGGTTTTAACTTTTACTAAGTAAAAATGGGTTTTTACTTAGGAAAAGGGATTATGATTATGGATGAAGGATAAAAGATGATAAATGTGGGTTTTGTGTAGGTGTTCAATATTTTTAACCCATCAGTCATCGAGGCTTGGGTCTGGTCCCAGCATAAGTCAGAGAAATTCTCTGAGCCTTTTTAACTGATAGTTTAGAATACTGAATAATTGTAAGGGAGGGGAAATTAGTGACTTTTCCCGATGATACTTTATTACATGCTTGCAAAACTTCTTTATAGCTACCCATCTTTATTTCTAACATTTTTTTACTTCATTTTCATGGGTGCATTTAAGCTTGCAACCCTAAATCCATTTTCTTTTAAATCATAAAACTATCTAAGTCTAACCTTATCTCATCAGAGGACTTAGATTAAACTATTGACCTCCTCATTTATTCTCTAGATTAACTACTTATTTTTCAAGTTTATACTGTCTGACACATATTTATTCTCTATATAAAACATGAAATTCAAAGAATTAAAATTTAATATTGAAATTTTTAACTAATCATGGATTATGGCATTTATTGACAATTTTCACATAATCCTTATTCTTGTAGTAAAAGTAAATAGTAGTGGAATTTTGACTTGCTCACTTTCAGGTATTATTTTCATCTCTTTTTCTTTTGGGGTCTATCTTTTCTAAGTCCTTTGATCATTCTTTTAGGACCTTTTACCCTCTTTTTATTTTTTTATTATTTTTCATTTTTGAAAATATGGGAAAATAATCTTGTAGAAAGCAAGGTATGTACATATTTACAAGACTATCTTAGTCAATTAAAAAATTATGAATCCTATTATTATAGGACCCTAACACAGGGTATGCTAACATGTGCCATATAGTGCCAATGGATTGTTAAACATTCCAGGTGTTATGGCATGTCAAGATGTAAACTATGTTTCTTAGTTGTTTTATGGCCACGCTTGGAAGTGAGCCTTGAGTTGGTAACTTGTTAGGTGGGATAAGTTAAGATCGGACATGATAATCCTAAGATGAGTTATAACATATTCTTAGGTGAACAAGGCATAGTCTAGTTGTAGTAAATGAAACTTTTTCAAGTTGTTGTAGTCGAGGCAAGACTTAGTTGGGTTCCCATGTCTAAAAAAAATAAGGGTAGTTATGGGGAAATGATAATTATGGAGTGCTAAGGCATGCAAATGAAATAAAATTTGTGCTAAAAAATGCTAGATAGTGTCAATGTATGTCTAGGAGTGTTCAGAAGTGTTAGGGAATCACAGGGGTGAACTAGTTCAAAGTGCATGGAAACGAATGAATAAGAGTGTCTTCCAGGGAGTGTCAGTGAATTGCAGGTATCCCATGGACAAAGTGCATTAGGATCATTTCATAATAGGAAATTCAAGAGGCAAGTCTATGATTTTTAGAAGGGGATGGACAAAGAAGTTTTAGACAAAGGGATACTTTGAGATAGACACAAGATTGTTTTTTCAATAATTTGGTTGGGTTCCCAACTCACAAAAAAAGTAAGGATATCTATAAGGGCATGACAACAAGGGAGTTCCAAGATGTGTAGGGAATCCCAAAAAGTTCTAAGACATCTTAGAAAGTTCCAAGGAAATTTAGGCATTCCAAGATGTGCTAAGTACTAGGTTGTGTCGCCAACACATGCTAGGGAGTTCCATGGAAACAAAAGCGAGGACTAGTTTCAACTGCATGGAAATTAATGAATAAGGGTGTGTGATAGGGAGTGTTATCAAGTTCCAGGTATGATAAGGAGAGAGTGACAAGCTATGTTAGGTAGTTCAAAGGCATGATAAAGTACTAGGAAAGCATGCCACGGTGTGCCAATTTCTAGGGTCTGGCAATGCATGCCAAGGAGTGTTAGGGAGTGCTTGAGAAGCACATGGAAACACTATGCCATACTGCATGGAAATGAATGAATAAGAGTGTGTGACATGGATTGTCAATGAGTTCCAAGTGTGCTAAGGAGGAGTGACTAGTCATGCTTGGAAGTACTATGGAATGCTAGAGTGTTAGGGTGGCATGCAACCTAGATGTGCCAACACATGCAAGGAATTGTTAACTAGGAGTGTCACGGAAACACATGGGAGTACAATGTAAAAATGCATAGAAATGAACAATTAAGAGTTTTTTATTGGAAGTGTAAGTGAGTTCCATGTGTGCTAAGGAGGGAGTGACAATGTATTCAAGGTAGTGTTAAGGCATGATAGAGGCCAAGGCGACATGTCAAGATGTATTAGGTGCTATGGTGTACCGACATGTGCTAATGAGTGTTAATGAATGGTATGGAAACACAAGGGATCACTATGTAAAAATTCATGAGAATGAATGAATAAGAGTTTGTGACTGGGAGTGTCAATGAGCTTTAGGTGTGCTAAGGAGAGAGTGACAAGGTATGATATGTAGTGTGAAGGAATGCCAGAGTGCTAGGGTGGCATGCCCAAATGTGATCTATTTCTATAAACCATGTTTAAGGGTGTGAATCAACCATATTTTCTGTCACCGAGGATAGAGGTATTACTATCGTTTTTATTTATCTCTTGGGTGAAATAATTTTGGTGCCCAATATTATTGTACTTTGATTCTGCATTGTTGGGGTTCCCATGTTTTGGCAAGATTGGAAAGACCAAAAGATGAGAAAACATCAGAACCATTTTTGGACCTCAGGATCTAGCCCCCCTGGGTCTAGAGAGGGATCTCTCTATGGTATGTCAAAGGTATATGACTTTGAAGATCAGTATTAATATATTAGGTTAGCTATAAGGCTCAGGGTTTGTTTGTTTGATGTATGTTTGGTTGTTGGGAATCAGGAAAGAAGGGTTCAATATAAGACAAGGATGAGCAAAGAGGATTTTAGGCAAAGGAGAGATAATCTAGGGAACATTCAAGACCATTGGGCAATGGAGTCAGGAAAGGGTTTGCTTGATATTCAATATGCATGCTTTCAGTTGGGCTAGCCATCTAAAGAATTGGATCTTAAAGACGATAGTGTGGCATGGAATGGTAAGAGAGGAGGAAACAATAAAGTTTAGAACACAAAGTTAAAGACCTGAGATCAGAGAGAGACTTTGAACTCTCAATGTTTTGGCCTCTAGCTTGAGGGAACTTAGAAAGGATTAATTAATAGAAAAGGATCCTAGTGAGATAGAGACAAAGTTCTAGACCTCCCAGTGTTCCCAATTCATTCAATTAAATCCTAACAAGAACATCTAAGAACATATTCATTTAATTCATACATCAGCTAGCAGGAAATGACATCCACTACACTGGTTAAATTAACTGAAATCGACCCTTAGATAACACATTTAGTAGAAAACATCAAAGGCAAGGAGAGCAGAAACATAGGGTACCTAACAAGGGTAAATCCTATGCCAGATTTCTGATGCAAGCCAGTAGAAATGAAATGAAATGAAATAAAACACAGGGACAGAAAAACATCACCGCAACTTTAGATCGAGATCCAAAGAAATGTGATTTTAATATTAAAAAACAACACCAGTCGGGTACAACGTTACCAATAGCTTGGTATTCAATCTAAAAACATATCCCTCAGCCTATCTTACAACTTTACACAGAGACTATGTCTCAAAAGAAATAGCTTGTAATTCTCTAATAACTGATCAACAACAACCTTGTAATGAGTTTCTTTCTGAATTTTATAGCTGAAAGATGAGTAGAGGAGGTAGGTTAAAAAATAAATAGAGCATTAAAACTTAGAAGAGGAAGAGGGCCGAAGCCCATTCTGTTTTAAATCCTATGCATTTATCTCTGGCACTCTTTTGGATGCAAGAGTGGTCTTCTTCAGGCTTCCATTTACTCTAGGTATGTACTTGATGTACCATGGCTACAGAACTCTGTAGTACATTGGCGAATAAACAGGAAGGTGAATAAATGGATGTGAAATTCGCCATACTGCGTAACAAATTCTCTAGTAGCATTAGGACTATCGTCAGGGTCGAAATTTCTTTAGGAACATGGTGAATAATGGAAACAATATGGGCACTTTTTCCTTTCATAGGTGGGAAAATTCTGCTGATGTAGCAACCTTGATGATATGGTTTTCTGTGTATTGGGCCTTTTTGGGTGATCCACTGTTACTGATACTCTTTGCCACTTCAACCATCTCTATCAGTGAAAACTAAGCTTTGATTGCACCGGGAAGGGCTTCGCACGGTCAAACTCTATATTTTTAATGAAAATTACACTCTGATATCATCTCGGGCTCTCCTCTGTACTTTACACTCTAAAAATGATCTTTTTTTGGTTTTGTGCCACTATAACAATGACCATGGACCATGGAAACAACCACTACCTGTACCCTGCAAAAAAATGCAACTCTGTTATGAAATCCATGCATAGGGAAGAATGGCTATGGAGGGTGGGAAGGATGATAGCATGGAAGTGGTAGAAACAATGGTTTTAGATGAAACAATGGTGAAAAATGAAGTGATATGATGTGGACTGTGACTAATAGGTTTTCGGTGGGGAAATGCTCATGGACCGTTCGATCATGGTCTGGTGATGAAGATCAACGGCAGAGATTAAACAGTGGGATGGTTTATGAAGTTGGGTGGAATGCATTAAAATGAATGAAAATGTAATGAAAATGATCGTATGTGGTGGGACCCGGCATGGGCAGAGGGCAATTGATTCAAGACCGTTGGATCTTGGGGGGAGATCGACGGCTACAATCCAGTCAGAGGGGATAAATGAGAGGGTTGAATGTCCAATTGAACAATGGTGCGATTGGTTTATGGTCGTTGGATCTCAGACTAATGGATAGTCAATATTGGATTGGGGAGATCGTAATTGCAAAGGGCGGAAGGTGGCAGCAATTGAAAAATGTGATTGCGATTGAAGCGGGAGAGCGCGGGCCATCGGATCAACAGGAGAATCAACGGCTAGGATGGGATCGATGGATTGCAATTGGTGAATGCAGTCGAGTGGCACATTTAGAACTTGCAATTGCGATGGGAGTGATTGAGCGCTAGCTATCGGATCTGGGTCTGGATCGATGGTGGAGATTGGATCGGTGGGTAAAGAATGGGGCGATGGGACGCGATGTGACAAGATTTGGGTCGTTGATTCCGAGTGGATGGAACACTGTGATTTCATAGGGGAGTCAAAATCGGGGGGAAACGAGGAGTGGCATGGTGAAAGTTCCGATTGCGATCGGAGCGGGAGTGCAATCAGCACTGGGCTGTCAGATAAAATGATAGATCAACGGTGGAGAACGCGGCGGAGGCCTTAAAGACCAAAGCCCAATCGCATCGGAGTTTTTCATATAACAAAGAAATGCGTTGTTAGGTCCCTATATCACTAGCATAGTCCCTTATTATTGTTATTGTAACCCCCTTATTGTTATTATTGTACCCTTGTAACCCCCATTTTGTTATTATTGTGCCCTTAAATTATTATTGTTAGGTCGGCTAGGATTACATTATGGCCCCATGGACTCCCATATATAGAAAGGAGGTTTTGTAAATTGTATCATCCAAGAATTGTGCATTTATGTAATGTATTGGAGGTTGCCCCCTCGAAGTGGCTTATTTCTAAGGCGTTGATATCTCTTTTCTTCTATTTTTGAAGCTGGTTACACAACATTTGGTATCGGAGCTTTGGATTCTAGGGTTTCGCTGCTCCAAACAGGTCATCGTGGCATTTTCGCTATAACTTTTTTTCTACGAAGTTTCAGAAGCTGAAATTTTTAGGGTGCGAAGCCGAAATCCTGAGGAAGCTTGTCTAAATATTTCAGACCTTGGTTCGCAATATTTGCGGAGATATCATCTGTGGAAGTCAGGTCTTTTTTCAAGCTCCTAAACAGGTCATCGTGGCATTTTCGCTATAAATCTGTTTCTACGAAGGTTCAGAATCTGAAATTCATATGGTGCGAAGCTGAAATCCTGAGGAAATTCGTCAAAAAATTTTAGAGCTTGGTTCGCAATATTTTTGGAGATATGATCTGTGGAAGGTAGTGCTTTTTCAGGCTCCTGAATTTCATCTCAAAGAGGTGATCGTGGGAAAAGTTCAATAACTCTCTCTCTGGGCATCAAATTGGAGTGCCGTAAAAATTGGTTGCAATTACACGGACTGCAGTTTCTTGGCTATCAATTTCAGAGACAAAGGATGAAACAGTGACACGTGGCAAGTCGTACAATTTCGCACTACTGAACCAGTCCATAATTAGGTCATTGTGGGAGATTGGACACAAATTTGTCTTGGAGAATCCGAATCAGGTCAGACCTGTGGCATTCGAAAGATAATTCAGAGGGCTACATTGGTACCAAAATTTAGATATTGAAGTGCTACAATCACAGAAATAGTCCATTTTCAATATCGAGCTCCTCAAAAACAAGAAAAAGGTGTGTATTTTTTTTCCAAATTGCATAAGTCTTGTTTGAATAATCAAGTTAAATTGATCCCAAGGGCATATTGTAGAATAGATATCAGTATTGGATTCTAAAATGGCCCCTAAAAATAATTCAACACCCATTAAGCCTTCAGAAGGCTCTACTATGACTCATGAAGATGAAGAATGGCAACATGACATATCAAAATTACAAGAGCAAATTTCGCTCTCGCAAAGAACAACAAAAAATGAAATGGAATTTTTGAAGAAAGGCGTGGAAACTAAGATGGATGGTTTGAAGAAAGGCGTGGAAGCTAAGATGAATGTTTTGGAAGCTAAGATGGATGGCATGGAAGTCGGCATGGAAGCTAAGATGGATGACATGAAGAATGATCTAAAAGCATACATGGAAGGCTTGATGACAAGTTTAAAACCAGAAATGATTCCTAATGGCAAAAATATAGTAGAAGAACCTCATGATGAGAACAAAATAAGTGTTAATCATGATTTCATAAACTCTAATGTTGGCGGGAAGAACCACCATATTCCAAAAATGGATATAAGGAAGTTTGATGGAAAGGATCCCGTAACATGGATACTACAGATGGAGCAATATTTTGATCTCCATAATGTGCAAAACACACAAAAGGTACACATTGCAACTTTACATTTAGAACAAAATACATCTGTATGGTATCGATGGCTTTGCTCCCGTAAAAAAATTGTCACTTGGTCAATTTTTACGGAGGAAATGATAGCACATTATGAGGATACAAAGAGCAACACCTTCTTTAGCCAATTGATAAATCTCAAACAAAAGGGTTTAGTGGGGCAGCACATTGAGGACTTCCAAAAAATTGAATATAAGGGTAGCTGATATTCCAGAGGAACATAGGATTGATCTCTTCATAGGCACTTTAAAGGATAACATCCAACATGAAGTTCGCGTTCTGGAACCTGATTCATTGGAGAAGGCATTCAGGTTGGCAAGAAAAGTTGAATGTATAGTTATGGCGACAAGGAAGCCTACCACTCAATTCTATAAAGAAGGAAGTGTTGCTACATCTAGATTTCCACAACCTACAAGGTTGACACCACAAAAATTGGAAGAAAAAAGAGAAAAAGGGCTTTGCTATAGTTGTGATAGAAAATACACCAAAGGTCATAAGTGTGTTGAAAAGAAATTATTTTACATAGATTGTGAAGAAGAAGAAGAAAATGAACAAGAAGAGGATACACACCAGGAACTAGCCATAGAAGAGGAAGAAATGAATCCGACCATATCATGTAATGCACTGGCAGGAATTACCACTCCTCAAACTCTCAAGATAGCAGGACAGATCAAGAAGAAGAAGGTAATAGTGTTGATTGATTCAGGTAGCACCCATAATTTTATTCATTGTAAGGTAGCCAAGGAATTAAATTGTTTCCTATACCCAGCACCAGAATGTCAAGTGATGGTTGCAAATGGAGGAACTATAAATTGCTCTGGAAAATGCCATAATATCAAGCTAACCATGGGGGAATATGTATTGACTGGTCCAATGCTTGCCATTCCTATGGGAGGTGCTGATGTTGTACTAGGAGTACAATGGTTACAATCTTTGGGGACGGTAGCTTTTAATTTTCAAGAACTTTTCTTGAAATTTTTTTCAGAAGGAAAGGAAGTCAAATTACAGGGTATTGAAGGGAATTCAGGAAGGATAATAAGCTCTAATGTCATGACAAAGCTTCTAAAGAAATAAAAACGAGGCGTAATTGCACAATTATGCTCTATAGAAGTTCTGACATCAAAATCATCTATTTCTGCAGATCTCCAACAAGTCATGGACAATCATTACAAGGTGTTTGAAACTCCCAAAGTACTCCCACCTATTTGTGATCATGATCATGCTGTTCATTTGATTCCAGGAAGTGTTCCTCCAAACATCAGGCCTTATAGATATCCTTACTTCCAAAAGAGCGAAATTGAACGTATGATTGCAGAAATGTTAGAGGCGGGTATAATTCAACCTAGTCAAAGTTCTTTCTCTGCTCCTGTAGTATTGGTACACAAGAAGGATGGATCATAGCGAATGTGTCCAGATTATAGGGAGCTCAATAAGCTCACCATTAAAGAAAAATTTCCCATTCCTGTGATTGATGAATTATTGGATGAATTACATGGAGCAATTTATTTTACCAAGTTGGATCTTCGTTCAGGATATCATCAAATTAGAATGAAGACTGAAGATATTCCAAAAACAACATTTCGAACTCATGAGGGTCATTATGGATTTTTGGTCATGCCTTTTGGCCTTACCAATGCACCTTCTACATTTCAAGGGTTGATGAATTCCATTTTCAAACCCTTCCTTAGAAAATTTGTGCTAGTATTTTTTGGTGATATACTAATCTACAGCAAGTCTTGGAAGGATCATGTTGAACATGTTGACAGGGTGCTCAAACTATTGCAGGAGAAACAATTATATGCAAAAAAATCCAAATGTTTCTTTGGAGTACAAGAGGTGGAATATCTGGGTCATATTGTATCTCACGAGGGTGTTAAAGTAGACCCTAACAAAATTAAAGCCATTAAGGAATGGAAAGTACCCACAACCATAAAGCAGTTGCGAGGATTTCTCGGGTTAACAGGGTATTATCGCAAGTTTGTTAAGAATTATGGGAGAATAGCGGCACCTCTAACAACATTATTGAAGAAAGATGCATTTTCATGGACTCCTGAAGCAACTAAGGCCTTTGAACGTCTTAAAGAGGCAATGTGCCTAGCACCGGTCTTAGCTACGCCAGACTTCACAAAAACCTTTATTGTGGAATGTGATGCCTCAGGAAATGGAATTAGTGCGGTTTTAATGCAGGAAGGAAGACCCATTGCTTTTGAAAGTCGTCCAATCAAAGGAAAGTATTTACAGAAACCTATTTATGAGAAGGAAATGTTAGCAATACTGCATGCACTAAAGAAATGGCGAACTTACCAAATGGGAAGACACTTCAAGGTAAAAACTGATCATGATAGTCTTAAACACTTTTTGGAACAAAGACTATCTTCAGAAGAGCAGCAAAAATGGGTCACAAAGATGTTGGGTTATGACTTTGAAATAATCTACAAAAATGAAAGCTTAATGTTGTTGCAGATGCACTCTCAAGAAAGAATGAAGAGGTGGAAGCATTGCTTTGTGCCATTTCTATTATCCAACCAGATTGGATAACCGAAGCACGAGATGAATGGAAGAAGGACAAAGATGTATGGACACTCATTCAAAAGTTGCAGCAAGATCCTAGTACATCTGATACATTTAGTTGGAAAAATGATTCCTTATGGTACAAATATAGCTTATATCTTTGTAAGAATTCCCAACTAAAACAAAATATTCTTCTGGAATTGCACACTTCTCCTTTAGGAGGACACTCGGGATTTTTAAAAACTTACCACAGGGTGAAGAAATAATTTTTTTGGGATGGCATTAAATCTAATATTCAAAATTTTGTGGCAGAATGTTTGGTTTGCTAGCAAAATAAAGTGGAAACAATTAAGACCCTGGGACTTCTACAACCTTTATCCATTCCAAGTCAACGTTGGGAGGAGATTTCAATGGATTTTATCACAGGTTTACCTAAGTCTGAAGGAAAGAGTGTCATCATGGTGGTAGTTGATAGACTCACCAAGTATGCACATTTTGTGCATTATCTCATCCATTTAAAGCAAGTACAGTTGCTACTACATTTATGGACAGAATTCAAAAGCTACATGGAAGCCCAAGGGTTATTGTGAGCGATAGAGATCCCATTTTTACTGGAAATTTTTGGACGGAGTTATTTTCTTGTTTTGGTACTCAATTAGCTCATAGCTCATCTTATCATCCTCAATATGATGGTCAAACTGAGATCATAAATAAATGTTTGGAAGGATATCTTCGTTGTTTTGTATCTGATAAACAAACACAATGGGTCAAGTGGTTACCTCTTGCTGAATGGTGGTATAACACTTCCTTCCATCCTGCAGCAAAAATGACCCCATTTATGGCACTTTATGGATATCATCCACCATCCATCACATCATCTTTAAGGGAAAATTCGAAGGTTCAAGCAGTGGAAGATCACATCGAGCATCAGCAAGAAGTTCTTCAACTCTTAAAGGATAACCTGAATTTGGCACAAAATCGAATGAAACAACAGGCAGATCAACATCGTAGCGAGAGAAGTTTTGATGTAGGAGATTGGGTATTTTTACGGCTACAACCATACAAACAAATGTCCCTCAAGCAAGCATAGAAGGATAATAAATTATCGCCAAAGTACTATGGTCCTTACAAGGTGTTGCAAAAGATTGGTACTATGGCATACAAATTGGAGCTTCCTGCTTCTTCGCGAGTACATCCAGTTTTCCATGTTTCATGCTTAAAGAAGGTTATAGGTGAAAATCTTCCAGTTCAAACAATATTGCCAGAACTTGATGAGGAATGAAAAATCATATTGGAACCTGAAGCGGTCATGGAAACAAGAACTCGACAGCTACGGAATCGATCAATTTCAGAGTATCTCATCAAGTGGAAGAACTTACCCACTGAAGATTCTACATGGGAGGATGAGAATTTAATACAGAAGCACCCGGAGCTACTCAAGCGTTGAGGACAACACTTTTTTGAAGGAGAGGGGCATGTTAGGTCCCTATATCACTAGTATAGTCCCTTATTATTGTTAGTGTAAACCCCTTATTGTTATTATTGTACCCTTGTAACCCCCATTTTTATTATTATTGTGCCCTTAAATTATTATTGTTAGGTCGGCTAGGATTACATTGTGGCCCACTAGGATTACATTATGGCCCCATGGACTCCTATATATAGAAATGAGGTTTTGTAAATTGTATCATCCAAGAATTGTTCATTTATGTAATGTATTGGAGGTTTCCCCCTCGAAGTGGCTCATTTCTAAGGCGTTTATATCTCTTTTCTTCTATTTTTGGAGTTGGTTACACAACACGCGCTCCTCTAAAAGTTACGATTGTGATTAGCACTTTGAGCCTTTGCACCTAGTTTTGGTGCGGGGTGACGTGGGGAAGTGGTTTGCGGGCTGGCAGGAAAGGGGCTATGCCATGATATAAGTTGCAAAGTGGGTTTTTGCCCCTTTTTAGTGCATTTCAAGGCCAGGAAAGGGTAACGATAGAGGAAAAGAAGGGGAATTAGACCAAACAAGGGGTGAATGTAGGATTTAAAGGGGGTTTTGGGGGGATTTAGAGGGAGAAAAAGGGGGACTTTGAAAAAGGGGAAAAAGGGTAAAATGGGACATTCTGCAGGGATACAAGGGGCAAATAAAGGCCTTTTGGAGCACAATTTTTTACAATCAGTGAGGCTTATTGACTCTAGAACCACATAGGGAAACAATCAAAGGGCAGGGAACATGAAAAGGCTTCAAGGATGATGTGTTTTTCAAGAGAAATGCATTCCTTGAAGGCTCATAAAAAAAATTAGCCCCTTTCTTTCTTGTCAAGGAATTTATAGGGGACTAACAGTGGCTCCACATGGGGATGGCTTCTTCTTGAAGGAGTCAAGAATTCATAAATGATCTTTGGAGTAGGCCAGATGCCTGCCGTTTGAGCCACATTTCTTCTCTGGTTTTCAGCTGCCACAATTGTGAAGATATCAATTAGCAGAGATATCACCCAAACAATCTACCTACCCATCCTACAATCCTAGTGTTTTTTCTTCTTCTAGGGTGCATTTGGACTAATAGACCCTTTACATAATTTATTCTTATAAACAGAAAATAAACCTATTCTAAATCTACCCTTATCACTCCATAAGAATAGATTAGACTGTTGGTCTCATATTTTTCTCTGCCTAATCTAATATCTCCTGGGATTAGACTGTCCAGCAAATTGCTTCTCTACATTCTACAAAAAAAATTCAAAAAAGTCAAACTAGGATTTATACAGTCTAGTTTGTTGTGGATCCAAGGCATAAAGACAGTTTCACATGGACAGAAACTTGCAGGAAACTGAAAACAAAACTTTGAAGGCTTGAAATCTGAAGTTTGCAGCATCCTTCTTTCTCTTGTGACTAAAGTTTTGAGTTCGTTAGAGTCTTTCTTCTTCTTTTTTTCTTTTTCTTTTTTCAGCTCTAGTTTTGGGCTTGCTGGAGCCGATCCCTTTTTTTCCATTGCTGGTTCAGGTTTTGGGCATGTTTGAACCAGCTACCTTTACTTCCTTTGGCTCGGGTTTTGATCATATTAGAGCCAATATTTTCACTTCAGGGGTTCATGTTTTGAGCATGTCTGAACCTCTCCTTTTTCTCTTTTTTTTGGAACATTTTCTCTTTTCTTGAAAACAAAACACTGGCAATGGTATGTACACTGGAAATGGAAAATGGAAAATGGAAATTAGAAGTAGTGTTTGAGCATCCTGCCAAGGATAGGACCCCCAAACAGCTCTGTACCATCTAACTCTTGTAGAAAAAAGGCATTTGAACCCACAGTGGCCTGGATGATGTAGGGACCTTGTGATAGACTGTCAAACTTGTTGTGCTTTCCTTTGTCCTCTCTCCTTGAGTCCCACTTTAGAACTTTATCTCTGATTTTGAAATCAGAAGCTTTGGTTCTCTTGTCAAACAGGTTATTTTTGTATTCCTGAACTTTCACAGCTCTGTTATAAACCTCTTCCCTTGTTTGCTAGAGATGAATTGTCTGGTTTATTCTCCTTACCATGCTATTTTCTTCTTTCTGGATTTCTTGGATGAGTTTAATCACTGGTACTCCAAGGCTGGTAGGAAACACTACTTTTGTTCCATATACAAGAAGATTCGGTGACATGCCAATGGATTTCTTTGTTGTAAGCCTGTCAGCCCACAGGGCATGCACTAACTTGTTATGCCATGAATTTTTGTTCTCTTCCAACAGCTTTTTGATGATGGTCACCAGGCTCTTGTTTGATGATTCAGCTAAGCCATTACCTTGTGGGTAATAGGCATTTGAATGACCAAGTGCTATTTGATACCTATGAAAAAAATCAACCATTTTCTTGGATCCAAAAGTAGCAGCATTATCGGTGATTATTTTCCTTGGGCAACCAAACCGAGAGAGGATATGACCTTCTAGGAACCTAATGATGACTGAATCTGTGGAATTCCGAGTAGGTATGCCCTCTATCCACTTAGTGAAGTAGTATGTGGTTGTTAAGATCCATTTGTGTTGTGCAGAAGAAGAAGGGTTAATTTCTCCTATGAAATCTAGGCCCCATTGAATAAAAGGACCCTCAACAGTGATGGGTTGTAGAGGTAAGGGGAGGAGCTTTCTTTTGCCTTCAAAGATCTGGCATTTGTGGTAGGCAATTATCATCTGATGGATATCATTGAAGAGTGTATGCCAATAGTATCTAGCTCTGAGTATTTTGTTTGCAGTGGCTTTCCAGTTTAGGTGGCCTCCACACTCTCCTGCATGGAATTCTTGTTTAATATTTTCTTCGTCAGATTCAAGAAAACATTTAAGCAATAGGCCATTTGCATTCTTCCAGTATAAAAATCCATTCAGAATACAATAGCTTATGGCTTTTAGCTTTAAGAACCTGGCCTTGGTCTTAGATAGTTCAGGAGGGATATTGAGGTGTGTAAGCACATAAAGAATCTCAGAATACCAAGGAGAGCTCTGAAAGTTCTCTTCAACTGTGGGATCAGGCAATCCCTACTTTTCATCCAAGGCATCTACCCTGTTAATTTCAAGGGCTTGCAGATTTGATTCAAACATTATTTGTGCTAAGCCTTTCCCTTTGGTCAACTTGGTAGGTTTTATCTCAAGGTTGTATTCTAAGATCACAACAATCCATTTGCCCAATTTCCCATCTGGGTCTTGGGACAAGATGTCTTTAACCACTATATTTGGAACATAGGCTATGGTGTGGGAATGCAGTATGTACACCCTAAAGTATTTCAAGGCCTTAAATAGAGCATAGGCCTATTTTTCCATTATGTTGTATTTTAAGGGTGCGTCTCTCAAAGCTTTTCTGAAGAAAGAAATGGGATGCTCCATTCCCTCTAGATTTTTCTGCAGCAGAACTGCAGCTACTGTATGCTCAGATGCAAATGAAAAAATCAGAAAATCCTTTGAGAAATCAGGGCTAATTAGGACAGGGGCCCAAGTGAGTTCAATTTTTACTGTTTCGAAATATTTTTTTTCCTCTACAGTCCATTTAACCCCTGCACCTTTCTTCAACATGTTTGTCATATTCCTGAGGTGCTCTGCTAAGTTGGGAATAAACCTCTTGAGGAAGTTGATCTTCCCAATGAAGGATTGTAATTCTTTGATGTTTCTTGGGTGTGTGATTTGTAGTAATACCTCAACTCTTTGTGGGTCTACCCTAATTCCCTTCGTAGATATGATGTGGCCAAGAAGCTTACCTTCTTGCAGTCTAAATAAAGTCCTTTTAGGATTCAATGACAGACTGAACCTTCTATATTTTTCAAACACCTTTCTCAGATGTTTCAGGAGTTCTTCTTCAGTCTTGGAGTAGACTATTATGTCATCTAGATAGATGAAAATGAAGTGCCCTATCTCATCGGAAAAAGATATATCCATCACTCGTTGGAAGGTTGCACTAGCGTTCATCAGCCCAAAGGAAATTTTAACATACATAAAGGTGCCCCATGGAGTGGTAAAGGCTGTCTTGAGTTGGTCTTCTGGGATTACTAAGACTTGGTTGTAACCTGAAAAACCATCTAGCAGGGAGATCCTTTTTGAGCCTACTACCTTCTAAAGATTGTTTTCCATTTTCGGCAATGGGTAATTGTCTTTGAGTGAGTCTTTATTAAGATTCCTGAAGTCTATGCACAATATGATCTCACCTGTTTTCTTTCTCACCACCACTAGGTTTGATACCCAATCAGAGAACCTCATAGGCACAATTATACCTGCCTCATACATCCTTTTAATCTCTTTTTCCACTGCAGGCAATTGTTTTGGGTTTATTCTACGAAGTTTTTGTCTGAAGGGCTTTTGATTTTCTTTCAAGGATAATTTGTGTTGTATGATGTTTGTGTCATAGGCCTTTAAGTCCTCATAGCTCCAGGAAAACACATCAATGAACTCCTTGAATAGGTCAATGTATTTATTTTTCATGTTTTCAGACAGGGACATA
This sequence comes from Pinus albicaulis, assembly GCA_034641835.2. Classification (NCBI taxonomy): domain Eukaryota; kingdom Viridiplantae; phylum Streptophyta; class Pinopsida; order Pinales; family Pinaceae; genus Pinus; species Pinus albicaulis. The sequence goes on from JAXQQM020080487.1 coordinate 102,939, forward strand.
GCCAATTTAATCATCTTGGGCTTATCTTCAGTGCCTATGTTGCATTCCTCGACCTCAGCTTCTGCGTGTTCTAAAGTGGGCTTTTTTGCTACATCATCAAAGTCAAAAAGGTCCTCTAAAGGTGCTAGGCCTCGGGGTATGTTCTTATCTTTGGTCTGCAGCACCTCTACTTCTTCACTATCTGCGTCTCCACATTCTTTGTTTGGGTTTCCATTCTGTTCATCTAAGGAGTTTATTTCTATGTTACAGGGTGGTTCTTCCTCATCTGAGGAATCTTCACTTAGGTAGCTACTGTTAGATTTAGAGTCTGAATCAGAAAATTCAAACTCGTTTCTGCCTACCAGGAAATCTTCAATCTGTTTATCGCCCTCAAAGACTTGCCAATATTTTTCGTTATCGAGCACTGTAGGTCTGAATTTGGTCTTTATTATGATTTTCCGGTCCCTTGGAGTCTTAGGGTACGAACTAGCTAGGAAAAATAATCCATTTGCAATGACGTTTTGACTCCTAGGAACAAAAACTAATTCGTATTCTACAATTTTTTTTAACATAGCCATGACATCGTTCCTATATGCTCTCAACCTAGGGTGTTTGGCCGTGTATTCACCATTTATTTGTTTTATAACCATCTCAGAGTCTCCGTCCACAATTATCCTATGGGCTCCTAGTTTTTTCAACAGATTTAAGCCTAGGATAAGAGCCCCATACTCTGCAATACTTTTTGTACATTTGAAGTGCAGGTTATAGGCATGGCTCTTTGCATAGTCGCTCTCTGTGTTATGTATCCATACTCCTGCTCCAGCAGTTCTCTTGGTGCATGACCCATCAAATTTCATTTCCCACAGGGGTCCATTTTTCATTTTATCATCATCTCCCTCCCTATCGTGGGTTTCACTGGTCTGTTGTATTACGGGTTCTGTGTTGTGCTGTGGAGGGTTTTTCCTTATGTGGTACATGAGTTTGTGAGGGGTGAATAATCGGTTGATCACATTTTCTTTTGTGTTTGGTTTGAATCTCTGTTTCAGTGCACTCTCTAAGGTTTTCTTCTTCGTGTTCCTCTAAGTCGAGAGTAGCCATTATGTTAAGGTCTGTAGTCTCAACCCCTTTGTCCGTGTCTATGTTTTTTGACTCTTGCCCTCCCAAAGATTCATCGTTGCAGAAGATAAAGGAGTCTAGGTCTATGTGTACAGAGTAAAGAGGATAATTTTCAGGCTTCTTAGGGCTACTAACAAGGAATTCCATTTGTTCCTCCCTGTACAGTCTTCTAAGTTGGCTAAAGCCTGGGATTGTGGCATATGCCCCATCCATCTGCATGGTACCCTGCAGCTTGGCTCCCCAAGATCTTGACAATAACATGCCATACTTGGGTGGCACGTCTGCCACCACAACATCCATGACCATACACTTGGCTGGAATCTGGGTAAGGCTCACACATAAATCTTTGATTAGGCAAAGACACTTTACTCTGCTAGAGTCAAATGAATATAGGTCTTTATAGGGGCGAGTTATCTATAGGTCTAATCTTTCCATCACTACTTTAGGCATCAATTTGTGTGATGCCCCAGAATCATGCAATGGATTGTGGAGGATCTTATCATGGATATTAAGACTGATATAAAAAGGGGGCACTACCCCTTCCTAAAACTTTCCTTCTATCTTTGTACCAAACATAAGGGCAAGTTGATCATCACTCAGATTTACAGTATCACTGTTCTCACATAAATTTAATGCTTTCAAATTTTGGCCTTTATATACATCCTAAGTGGCCTGCTTAGAGAGCGGGACATAGATTTTAATTTTTGCAATCTCACTCTCCAAATTGAAAGTGAACTGACTCTTTGGAATGTTCAACTCTGTTTTTTTAGTGACTACCTTGGTGGCTGAATCAGTGTGTTGATTGTCGTTATGTACAGTGTTGATGACAGCTTTATCAGGAGCACTAACTGTAGTGCTCGTGCTGCTAGTCGGTTGGCTTTGTTTCTCGCTGTTTTGGTTGTCCTTTTCTTTGTTCTTCCCAGAACTCTCAGCTGCTGATTTATTACTTTCAGAAGTTGCTTTAGAAGTTTTCTTAGGAATTTTCTTGATGGTAACCTCAGAAGCTTTTGGTTTGGCAGTGTCTAGGCTCTTTTTGCTTCTAAGTTCATATTGTTCTCTGACCTGGCATCTTCAAATCCTAACCTGTAATCCTCATATTCTAACCATTCCTCATCCCAATATGAGGGTGAGGGCCGATATTCTTCTGTGGAACAGTTGTGGATTAAGTTTTCCACTTCAAACATGTTTATTGTGTTTCCCTCAGACTCTTCTATGATTCCCTCATCTTCATCAATAAAGTTCTCTTGGAATGGGGGAATAACTTGATGATCTAATTCTCTTTGTCCGTTGGGAGTGGCATTGTTTCTTCTAAAGTTTTGGTTCTGGTTATGGTTTTGATTTCTGTTTTGGTTACTAACTGTGACAACCATTTTTTCCATCATTTTTTGTAGCTTTTCCATTTTTTTGGATATGCGATCATAATTTGGGTCTGATGTGGAAGCTACATTGTCATCTCTGTATGTTACCCTTTTCTCAGCTCTCAATCTTGCTTTCTTCTCAATCAGATTTTCCTCTACACTCACTGCTCCCTTTTGCATGTCTTCCAATGTGTTGTAGTCCCTCTCCCTAAGCCGGTAGGCCATATCAGCATCTAGGCCTTCACGGTATTTCACTAGAACCATACCTAGAAAAGGTTTCATGTGTGGTGGAAGAGCATTATAAACGCTGATAAACCTTGTAGAGTAGTCCTGGACACTCTCTCCTACGTTTCTTTTCAGGTTCTTGTATTCTTCTAAGATTTGGAGAGGGTTGGCCTTAACTTCCCGCTTGTTAATGAAAATATGATATAAAGCAGGGAGGTCTTGGATACTGTTAGGAGGTAGGCTTTTGAACCATTTCTTCACATCACCTCCTAAGCTCTGGGCGAAGATTCTCATTTTGACTGTATCATCATCTATCTCCATGTAGTCAAAAGAATATTCCATCTTATATACATGGTGTTGGGTTGTGGTAGACTCTTTTGCAGTGAAGTGTGGGATCTTTTATTGATAATCATTGGGTAAAGGCACTAGAGGTTGGGGTAAAACCAGAGGCACGTACCAGGCTTCCATGATGATTTTTTGCAGAGGTAAGGGGCTAACTTGAGCAGCTGGTATATGGATGACGGGAATATTATGACCAGCAGAAGACTGATGAGAAAATTTAGGGTGGCAGAGCCCCAAGTTTTGAAGGAAGTGAATAACAGGGGGTGTAGATGGAGGGGTCTCTCTATCCCTAATGTGTTTACCACTTTGAGGTGGCGAACCAGGAAGCTCAAGGTCTGGCTAGTCTAAGATGTTGAATGACATAGTTCTTGGTAAGTTGTTTTAAGCGCCTAGGTCAAAAAATGGGTCTGATAGAGTTGTAAATTCTTCTGGTGTAGAATTAGCTTTGTGGATGTGGCTATAAATAGTTGGTCTTATAGGTGCGGGAGATCTCTTAAGGATGCTCTCAGGGTTATCAACTATTTCAGGTGGGTTTGGGTTGGGATGAGCTCTTGTGTGAATGGTTCTTGGAGCCAAAATGTTTTTTTGACAAAGGAGCTAAACCCTACTTGTTACTTCTACTGTGGTTGATGTTGTTATGGGGGCTGGTCTTCTAGTGGAGTCTTATGTGAAAAAAGATAATCAGCAGCCCTACTGATCACCAGTGGGGTCTTTGATCCTTAAGGAACTTATGGAGTCACCAGGTGGAAGGTTTAGGGTGCTTTTGGAGGGTACATTGTCCACCACCATGATTATGAGATGTCCCTTTTCGAGGACAGCTCCCAAAAATAGCAAAATCTAACTAGAGATTGACTGGGAGGGCTTTTACTAGATATTTCACCTCTAAAAGAGTGTGATATCTGGAGGCTACCTAGCCCTTTCCAAACTTTGTCTAAGAGTGTGGGAGAAACACAACAAATGGTGTAGAAAGTGGAATGCAAATGGAAGTGTTTCACTACCAACCTAACCAGAGTTTCTAGACGTTCTGAGGCTCTTGTGATGTAGTAAGGTGAAAAATACTCAGAATTTCCCCAGTGGAGTCACCGTTATGTTGGGGTTCCAATGTTTTGGCTAGATTGGCAAGACCAAAAGATGAGACAACATCAGAACCACTTTCAGACATCAGGATCTAGCCCCCTTAGGTCCAGACAGGGATCTCTCTATGGTATGTCAAAGGCATATGACTTTGAAGCTCAGTATTAAGATATTAGGTTAGTTATAAGGATCATGGTTTGTTTGTTTGATGTATGTTTCATTGTTGGGAATCAGGAAAGCAGGGTTCAATATAAGAAAAGGATGAGCAAAGAGGATTTTAGGCAGAGGAGAGATAATCCAGGGAACATTCAAGACCATTGGGAAATGGAGTTAGGAAAGGGTTTACTTGCTATTCAATATGCAGGATTTCAGTTGGGCTAGTCATTTGAAGCATTGGATCTTAAAGATGATAGTGTGGCATGGAATGGTAAGAGAGGAGGAAACAATAAAGTTTAGAACACAAAGTTAAAGACCTGAGATCAGAGAGAGACTTTGAACTCTCAATGCTTCGGCCTCCAGCTTGAGGGAACTTAGAAAGGCTTAATTAATAGAAAAGGATGCTAGTGAGATAGAGACAAAGTTCTAGAACATCTAACTAGCAGGCAATGACATCGACTACACCAGTTAAATTAACTGAAATAAACCCTTAGATAATAAATTTAGTAGAAAACATCAAAGGCAAGGAGAGCAGAAACATAGGGTACCTAACAAGGGTAAATCCTATGCCATATTTCTGATGTGAGCTAGTAGAAATTAAATGAAATGGAATAAAACACAGGGACAGAAAAAAATCACCGCAGCTTTAGATCAGGATCGAAAGAAATGTGCTTGTCATATTAAAAAACAACACCAGTCAGGTAGAACGTTACCAATAGCTTGGTATTAAGTCTGAAAACATCTCCCTTGGCCTATCTTACAACTTTACATAGAGACTATGTCTCAAAAGAAACAGCTTGTAATTTTCTGATAACTGATCAACAACAACCTTGTAATGAGTTTCTTTCTGAATTTTATAGCTGAAAGATGAGAAGAGGAGGTAGGTGAAAAAATAAATAGAGCAATAAAACATAGAAGAGGAAGAGAGCCAAAGCCCATTCTGTTTTAAATCCTGTGCATTTATCTCTGGCACTCTTTTGGATGCAAGAGTGGTCTTATTCAGGCTTCCATTTAATCCAGGTATGTCTCTGATGTACCATGGTTACAGAACTCTATAGTACATTGGAAAATAAATAGGAAGGTGAATAAATGGATGTGAAATTCAACATATTGTATAAGAAATGCTCTAGTAGCATTAGGACTGTCATCAGGGCCAAAATTTCTTCAGGAACATGGTAAATAATGGAAACAATATGGGCGCTTTGTCCTTTCACAGGTGGGAACATTCTGCTGATGTAGCAACCCTGATGATATGGTTTTCTATGTATTGGGCATTTCTTGGTGATCCAATGTTACTGATACTCTTTTCCACTTCAACCCTCTTTGTCAGCGAAAACTGGGCTTTGATTGCACTGGGAAGGACTTCGTACGGTCAAACTCTGTATTTTTAATGAAAATTGTGCTATGATATCCTCAAGGGCTCTCCTCTGTACTTTAAACTCTAAAAATGATCTTTCTTTGGTTTTGTGCCACTGTAACAATGACCGTGGACCATGGAGACGTCCACCGCCTATACCCCGCAAAAAAATGCAACTCTGTTATGAAATCCATGCATAGGGAAGGATGGCTATGGAGGGCGGGAAGGATAATAGCGCAACGATGGTAGAAACGATGGTTTCAGATGAAACAATGGTGAAAAATGCAGTGATATGATGTCGAATGGAACTAATAGGTTTTCGGTGGGGAATTGCTCGTGGACCGTTCGATCATGGTCTGGTGATGAAGATTGACGGCGGAGATTAAACAGTGGGATGGTTTATGAAGTTGGGTGGAATGCATTAAAATGAATGAAAATGTAATGAAAATGATCATATGTGGTGGGACCCAGCATGGGCAGAGGGTGATTCATTCAGGACTGTTAGATCTCGAAGGGAGATCGACGGCTACGATCCAATCGGAGGGGAGAAATGGGAGGGTCGGTTGTCCGATTGAACAATGGTCCGATTGATTTATGGCCATTGGATCTCGAACTAACGGATGATCGAGATTGGATCGGGGAGATCACAATTATAAAGGGCGAAAGGTGGCAGCAATTGAAAAATGCGATTGTGATTGAAGCAGGAGTGTGCGAGCCGTTGGATCAACAGGACAATCAATGGCTAGGATGGGATCGGCAGATCGCAAACGGCGAATGCAGTCAGGTGGCACATTTAGAACTTACGATTGTGATGGGAGCGATTGAGCACCAGCCGTCAGATCTGGGTTTGGATCGACAGTGGAGATTGGATCGGTGGGGAAAAGAATGGGGCTATGGGACGTCATGCGATAGGATCTGGGCTGTTGATTCCGAGTGGATGGATGGCTGTGATTTGATCAGGGAGTCGCAATCGGGAGGAAACGAGGAGTGGCACGGTGAACGTTCCAATTGCGATCGGAGCGGGAGTGCGATAAGCATCGGGCCATCCGATCAAATGATAGATCAATGGTGGAGAATGTGGTGGAGGCCTTAAAGACCAAAGCCCAATCGCATCGGAGTTTTTCATATAACAAAGAAACGCGCTCCTTCGAAAGTTGCGATTTCGATTAGCGTTTTGAGCCTTTGCACCTGGTTTTGGCGCAGGGTCACGTGGGGAACTGGTTTGCGGGCTGGCGGGAAAGGGGCTAGGCCATGATATAAGTTGGAAAGTGGGTTTTTGCTCCCTTTTAGTGCATTTCAAGTCTGGGAAAGGGTAAAAATAGAGGAAAAGAAGGGGAATTAGACCAAACAATGGGTGAATGTAGGATTTAAAGGGAGTTTTGGGGGGATTTACAGGGAGAAAAAGGGGGACTTTGACAAAGGGGAAAAGGGGTAAAATGGGAAATTCTGCAGGGATACAGGGGGCAAATAATGACCTTTTGGAGCACAATTTTTTACAATCAGTGAGGCTTATTGACTCTGGAACCGCAGAAGGAAACAATCAAAGGGCAGGGAACATGAAAAGGCTTCAAGGATGATGTTTTTTTCAAGATAAATTCATTCCTTGAAGGCTCATAAAGCCAATTAGCCCCTTGCTTGCTTGTCAAGGAATATATAGGGGGCTAACAGTGGCTCCACATGGGGATGGCTTCTTCTTGAAGGAGTCAAGAATTCATAAATGATTTTTGGAGTAGGCCAGATGCCTACTGCTTGAGCCACCTTTCTTCTTTGGTTTTCGACTGCCACAATTGTGAAGACATCAATTAGCAGAGATATCACCCAAACAATCAACCTACCCATCCTACAATCTTAGCATTTTTTCTTCTTCTAGGGTGCATTTGGACTAGTAGACCCTTTACATCATTTATTTTTATAAACAGAAAATAAACCTATTCTAAATCTACCCTTATCACTCCATGAGACTAGATTAGACTGTTGGTCTCATATGTTTCTCTACCTAATATAATATCTATTGGGATTAGACTGTCCAGCAGATTTCTTCTCTACATTCTACAACAAAAATTCAAAACAGTCAAACTAGGATTTATACAGTCTAGTTTGCTATGGATCCAAGGCATAAAGACAGTTGCACATGGACAGAAACTTGCAGGAAACATAAAACAAAACTTTGAAGGCTTGAAATCTGAAGTTTGCAGCATCCTTCTTTCTCTTGTGACTCAAGTTTTGAGTTTGTTAGAGTCATGTTATTTTTCTTTCTTTTTTCAGCTCTGGTTTTGGGCTTGCTGGAGCCGATCCCTTTTTTTCCTTTGCTGGTTCAGGTTTTGGGCATGTTTGAAATAGCTACCTTTACTTCCTTTGGCTCAGGTTTTGATCATATTAGAGCCAATATTTGCACTTCAGGGGTTCATGTTTTGAGCATGTCTGAACCTCTCCTTTTTCTCTTGTTTTTGGAACATTTGCTCTTTTCTTGAAAACAAAACACTGGCAATGATATGTACACTGGAAATGGAAACTGGAAATTGGAAATCGACAGAAGTAGTGTTTGAGTATCTTTCCATTGAAAAGACCCCCAAACAGCTCTGTACCATATAAATCTTGTAGAAAAAATGCATTTGAACCCACAGTGGCCTGGATGATGTAGGGACCTTGCCACAAACTGTCATACTTGTCGTGCTTTCCTTTGTCCTCTCTCCTTGAGTCCCACTTTAGAACTTTATCTCCAATTTTGAAATCATAAGATTTCATTCTCTTGTCAAATAGCTTCTTTGTGTTCTCCTGAACTTTCACATCTCTGTTATAAACCTCTTCGCTTGTTTGCTGGAGATGAATTGTCTAGTTTATTCTCCTTACCATGTTATTTTCTTCTGTCTGGATTTATTGGACGAGTTTAATCACTGGTACTCCAAGGCTGGTAGGAAACACTGCTTCTGTTCCATATACAAGCTGATACGGTGACATGAAAATGGGTTTCTTTGTTGTAAGCCTATCAGCCCACAGGGCATGCACTAACTTGTTATGCCATGACTTTTTGTTCTCTTCCAGCAGCTTTTTGATGATGGTCACGAAGCTCTTGTTTGATGATTCAGCTAAGCCATTACCTTGTGGGTAATAGGCAAATGAACGACCGAGTGCTATTTGATACCCATGAAAAAAATCAACCATTTTCTTGGATCCAAAAGCAGCAGCATTATCGGTGATTATTTTCCTTGGGCAGCCAAACCGAGAGAGGATATGACCTTCTAGGAACCTAATGATGACTAAATCTGTGGCATTTCGAGTAGGTATGGCCTCTATCCACTTAGTGAAGTATTCTATGGCTGTTAAGATCCATTTGTGTTGTGTAGAAGAAGTAGGGTGAATTTATCCTATGAAATCTAGGCCCAATTGCATAAAGGGACCCTCAATAGTGATGGGTTGTAGAGGTAAGGGGAGGAGCTTTCTTTTGCCTTCAAAGATCTGGAATTTGTGGCAGGCAATTATCATCTAATGGATATCATTGAAGAGTGTAGGCCAATAGTATCCAGCTCTGAGTATTTTGTTTTCAGTGGCTTTCCAATTTAGGTGGCCTCCACACTTTCCTACATGGAATTCTTGTTTAATATTTTCTTCTTCAGATTTAGGAAAAAATTTAAGCAATAGGCCATTTTCATTCTTCTAGTATAAATATCTATTCAGAATACAAAAGCATCTGGCTTTTAGCTTTAAGAATCTGGCCTTGGTCTTATATAGTTTAGGAGGGGTATTGAGGTGGGTAAGCACATAAAGAATGTCAGAATACGAAGGAGAGCTCTGAAACTTCTCTTCAATAGTGTTATCAGGCAATCCCTGCTGCTCATCCAAGGCATCTACCATGTTAATGTCAAGGGCTTGCAGATTTGATTCAGCCATTAGTTGCGCTAAGCCCTGCCCGTTGATCAGCTTGGTAGTTTTTAACTCAAGGTCGTATTCTAAGATCACAACAATCCATTTGCACCTTTTCCCATCTGGGTCTTGGGACAAGATGTCTTTAACCACTATATTTGGCACATAGGCTATGGCGTGGGAATGCAGTATGTACACCCTAAAGTCTTTCAAGGCCTTAACTAGAGCATAGGCCTATTTTTCCATTATGTTGTATTTTAAGTGTGCGTCTCTCAAAACTTTGCTGAAGAAAGAAATGGGATGCTCCATTCCCTCTAGATTTTTCTGCAGCAGAACTATAGCTACTGTATGCTTGGATGACAATCAGAAAATCAGAAAATCCTTTGAGAAATCAGGGCTGATTAGGACAGGGGCCCAGGTGAGTGCAATTTTTACTATTTCGAAATATTTTTTGGCCTCTACAATCCATTTAACCCCCGCACCTTTCTTCAGCATGTTTGTCATATTCCTGAGGTGCTCTGCTAAATTGGGAATAAACCTCCTGAGGAAGTTGATATTCCCAATGAAGGACTGTAATTCTTCGATGTTTCTTGGGTGTGTGATTTGTAGTATTCCCTCAACTCTTTGTGGGTCTACCCTAATTCCCTTCTCAGATATGATGTGGCCAAGAAGCTTACCTTCTTGCAGCCCAAAGACAATATTTTTAGGATTCAATGATAGATCGAACCTTCTACATTTTTCAAATACCTTTCTTAGATGTTTCAGGTGTTCTTCTTCAGTCTTGGAGTAGACTATTATGTCATCCAGATAGATGAAAATGAAGTTCCCTATCTCATCGGAAAAAGCTATATCCATCGCTCATTGGAAGGTTGCACCAGTGTTCATCAGTCGAAAGGGAATTTTAACATACATAAAGGTGCCCCATGGAGTGGTAAAGGCTGTCTTGAGTTGGTCTTCTAGGATTACTAAGAATTGGTTGTAACCTGAAAAACCATCTAGCACGGAGATCCATTTTGAGCCTAATACCTTCTAAATATTGTGTTCCATTTTTGGCAATGGGTAATTGTCTTTGAGTGATGCTCTATTAAGATTCCTGAAGTCTATGCACAATCTGATCTCACCTGTTTTCTTTCTCACCGCAACTAGGTTTGATACCCAATCAGAGAACCTCACAGGCACAATTATATATGCCTCATACATCTTCTTAATCTTTTTTTCCACTACAGGAAATTGTTTTGGGTTTATTCTACGAAGTTTTTGTCTGAAGGGCTCCTAATTTTCTTTCAAGGGTATTTTGTGTTGTATGATGTTTGTGTCATAGGCCTTTAAGTCCTCATAGCTCCAAGAAAACACATCAATGAACTCGTTGAATAGGTCAATGTATTTCTTTTTCATGTTTGCGTGTAGGGACTTAGCCAAGTTAATCATCTTGGGCTTATCTTCAGTGCCTATGTTGCATTCCTCGACATCGACTTCTGCGTGTTCTAAGGTGGGCTTTTTTGCCACATCATCAAAGTCAAAAAGGTCCTCTAAAGGTGCCAGACCTTGGGGTATGTTCTTATCTTTGGTCTGCAGTGCCTCTACTTCTTCACTATCAACGTTTCCACATTCTTTGTTTGGGTTTCCAATCTGTTCATCTAAGGAGTTTATTTCTATGTTATAGGGTGGTTCTTCCTCATCTGAGGACTCTTCACTTAGGCAACTACTGTCAAATTTAGAGTCTAAATCAGAAAATTCAAGCTCGTTTCTGCCTACTAGGAAATCTTCAATCTGTTTATCGACCTCAAAGACCTACCAATATTTTTTGTTATCCGGCACTGTAGGTCTGAATTTGGTCTGTATTATGATTTTCTGGTCACTTGGAGTCTTAGGGTATGAACTAGCTAGGCAAGCTAATCCATTTGCAATGATGTTTTGACTCCTAGGAACAAACACTAATTCATATTCTACAAATGTTTTCAACATATCCACGACATCATTCCTATAAGCTCTCAACCTAGGGTGTTTGGCCGTGTATTCACCTTTTATTTGTTTTATAACCAGCTCAGAGTCTCCCTGCATGGTTATCCTACGGGCTCCTAGTTTTTTCAACAGATTTAAGCCTAGGATAAGAGCCTCATACTTTGCAATATTGTTTGTACATTCGAAGTGTAGGTTACAGGCATGGCTCTCTATGTAGTCGCTCTCTGTGTTATGTATCCATACTCCTGCTCCAGCAGATCTCTTGGTGCATGACCCATCAAAGTTCATTTCCCATAGTGGTGCATTTTTCATTTTATCATCATTTCCCTCCCTATCATGGGTTTCACTGGTCTATTGTATAACGGGTTTTGTGTGTGTTGTAGAGGGTTTCATTCCTTGTGTGGTACATGAGTTTTTGAGGGGTGAATAATGGTTGATCACATTTTCTTTTGCGTTTGGTCTGAATCTCTGTTTCAGTTCACTGTCTAAGGTTTTCTTCTTCATGTTCCTCTAAGTCGAGAGTAGCCATTATGTTAAGGTCTGTAGTCTCAACCCCTTTGTCTGTGTCTATGTTTTCTGACTCTGGCCCTCCCAAAGATTCATCGTTGCAGAAGATAAAGGAGTCTAGGTCTATGTGTACAGAGTAAAGAGGATAATTTTTAGGCTTTTTAGGGCTACTAACCAAGAATTTCATTTGTGCCTCCCTGTACAGTCTTCTAAGTTGGCTAAAGACTAGGATTGTGGCATATGCCCCATCCATCTGCATGGTACCTTGCAGCTTGGCTCCCCAAGATCTTGACAATAACATGGCATACTTGGGTGGCACGTCTACCACCACAACATCCATGACCATACACTTGGCTGGAATCTGGGTAAGGCTCACACATAAATATTTGATCAGGCCAAGACACTTTACTCTGCTAGAGTCAAATGAATATAGGTCTTTATAGGGGCGGGTTATCTCTAGGCCTAATATTTCCATCGCTACTTTAGGCATCAGGTTGTGTGATGCCCCAGAATCATGCATTGCATTGTGGAGGATCTTATCATGGATATTAAGACTGATATAAAAAGGGGGCACTACCCCTTCCTAAAACTTTCCTTCTATCTTTGGACCAAACAGAAGGGCAGGTTGATCATCACTCAGATTTACAGTGTCACTATTCTCACCTAAATTTAATGCTTTCAAAATTTGGCCTTTATATACATCTTGAGTGGCCAGCTCAAAGAGCGGGACAAAGATTTTAATTTTTGAAATCTCACTCTCCAAATTGAAAGTGGACTGACTCTTTGGAATGTTCAACTCTGTTTTTTTAGCCACTGCCTTGGTGGTTGAATCAGTGTGCTGATTCTTATTATGTATAGTTTTGATGACAGCTTTATAAGGAGCACTAACTGCAGAGCTCGTGCTGCTAGTCGGTTGGCTTTGTTTCTCACTTTTTTGGTTGTCCTTTTCTTTGTTCTTCCCAGAACTCTCAGCTGCTAATTTATTACTTTCAGAAGTTTCTTTAGAAGTTTTTTTAGGCCTTTTCTTGATGGTAACCTCAGAAGATTTTGGTTTGGCAGTTTCTAGGCTCTTTTTGCTTCTAAGTTCATATTGTTCTCTGACCTGCATGATGGCATATTCAAATCCTAACCTGTAATCCTCAGATTCTAACCATTCCTCATCCCAATATGAGGGTGAGGGCCAATCTTCTTCTGTGGAACAATTGTGGATTGATTTTTCCACTTCAAACATGTTTATTGTGTTTCCATCAGACTCTTCTATGATTCCCTCATCTTCATCAAGAAAGTTCTCTTGGAATGGGGGAATAACTTGCTGATCTGATTCTCTTTGTCTGTTGGGAGTGGCATTGTTTCTTCTAAAGTTTTGGTTCTGGTTATGGTTTTGATTTCTGTTTTGGTTACTAACTATGACAAACATTTTTTCCATCATTTTTTGTAGCTTTTCCATGTTTTTGGATATGCGATCATAATTTGGGTTAGATGTGGAAGCTACATTGTCATCTCTGTATGTTACCCTTTTCTCAGCTCTCAATCTTGCTTTCTTCTCAATTAGATTTGCCTCTACACTCACTACTCCCTTTCGCATGTCTTCCAATGTGTTTTAGTCCCTTTCCCTAAGCTGGTAGGCCATATCAGCATCCAATCCTTCAGGGTATTTCACTAGAACCATACCTAGAGGAGGTTTCATGTGTGGTGGAAGAGCATTATAAACGTTGTTAAACCTTGTAGAGTAGTCCTAGACACTCTCTCCTACGTTTATTTTCAGGTTCTTGTATTCTGCTGGGATTTGGAGAGGGTTGGCCTTAACTTCCCACTTGTTAATGAAAATTTGATATAAAGTAGGGAGGTCCTCGATACTGTTAGGAGGTAGGCTTTTGAACCATTTCTTCACATCACCTCCTAAGATCTGGGCGAAGATTCTCATTTTGAATGTATCATCATCTATCTCCATGTAGTCAAAAGAATCTTCCATCCTATCTACATGGTGTTGGGTTTTGGTAGACTCTTTTGCAGTGAAGTGTGGGATTTTTTATTGATAATCATTGGGTAAAGGCACTAGAGGTTGGGGTAAACCCAGAGGTGCGTACCAAGCTGTCATGATGATGTTTTGCGGAGGTAAGGGGTTAACTTGCACAGCTGGTATATGGATGACAGCAATATTATGACCAACAGAAGACTGATGAGTAGATTTAGGGTGGCAAAGCCCCAAGTTTTGAAGGAAGTGAATATCAAGGGGTGTCGATGGAGAGTTCTCTCTGTCCCTAATGTGTTTAGCACTTTGTGGTGGCGAACCAGGAAGCTCAAGGTCTGGCTGGTCTAGGAAACTAAATGACCTAGTTCTTGGTAAGCTGTTTTGAGCGCCTAGGTGTAGAATTAGCTCTATGGATGTGGCTAGAAATAGTTGGTCTTATAGGTGTAGGAGATCTCTTGAGGATGCTCTCAGTTTTATCAATTATTTGAGGAGGGTTTGGGTTGGGATGAGCTCTTGTGTTAATGGTTCTTGGAGCCAAAATGTTATTTTGACAAAGGAGCTAATCCGTACTTGTTACTTCTTCTGTGGTTGATGTTGTTATGGGGGCTGGTCCTCCAGTGGAGTCTTATGTGAACCAGGATAATTAGCAGGCCTACTGATCACCAGTGGGGTATTTCATCTTTAAGGAGCTTATGGAGTCGCCAGGTGGAAGGTTTAGGGTACTTCTGGAGGGTACACTATCCACCACAGTGATTATGAGATGTCCCTTTTCGAGGACAACTCCCAAAAACAACAAACTCTAACTAGAGATTGATTGGGAGGGCTTTTACCAAATATGTCACCTCTAAAAGAGTGTGAGATCTTGAGGCTACCTCACCCTTTCCAGACTCTATCTAAGAGTGTGGGAGAAACACAACAAATGGTGTAGAAAGTGGAATGCAAATTGAATTGTTTCACTACCAACCTAACCGGAGTTTCTAGACGTTCTGAGGCTCTTGTGATGTAGTAAGGTGAAAAATAGTCAGAATTTACCCAGTGGAGTCACCATTATGTTGGGGTTCCCATGTTTTGGCTAGATTGGCAAGACCAAAAGATGAGACAACATCAGAACCACTTTCGGACCTCAGGATCTAGCCCCCCTGGGTCTAGAGAGGGATCTCTCTATGGTATGTCAAAGGTATATGAATTTGAAGCTTAGTATTAAGATATTAGACTAGTTATAAGGCTCAGGGTTTGTTTTTTATATATATGTTTGGTTGTTGGAAATCAGGATAGAACAGTTCAATATAAGACAAGGATGAGCAAAGGGGATTTTAGGAAAAGGAGAGATAATCCAGGGAACATTCAAGGCCATTGGGCAATGGAGTCAGGGAAGGGTTTACTTGCTATTCAATATGCAGGCTTTCAGTTGGGCTAGTCATCTGAAGCATTAGATCTTAAAGATGATAGTGTGGCATGGAACGGTAAGAGAGGAGGAAACAATAAAGTTTAGAATACAAAGTTAAAGACCTGAGATCAGAGAGAGACTTTTAACTCTCAATGCTTTGGCCTCCATCTTGAGGGAACTTAGAAAGGCTGAATTAATAGAAAAGGATCCTAGTGAGATAGAGACAAAGTTCTAGAACTCCCAGTGTTCCTAATTCATTCAATTAAATCCTAACAAGAACATCTAAGAACAGATTCATTTAATTCATACATCAGCTAGCAGGCAATGACATCCACTACACTGGTTAAATTACCTGAAATCAACCCTTAGATAACACATTTAGTAGAAAACATCAAAGGCAAGGAGAGTAGCAACATAGGGTACCTAACAAGGGTAAATCCTATGCTAGATTTCTGATGCGAGCTAGTAGAAATGAAATGAAATGAAATAAAACGTAGGGACAGAAAAACCTCACTGCAGCTTTAGATCAGGATCGAAATAAATGTGCTTGTCATATTAAAAAACAACACCAGTTAGGTACAACGTTACCAATAGCTTGGTATTCAGTCTGAAAATATCTCCCTCAGCCTATCTTACAACTTTACATAGAGACTATGTCTCAAAAGAAACAACTTGTAATTCTCTGATAACTGATCAATAACATCCTTGTAATGAGCTTCTTTCTGAATTTTATACCTGAAAGATGAGTAGAGGAGGTAGGTGAAAAAATAAATAGAGCATTAAAACTTAGAAGAGGAAGAGGGCCGAAGCCCATTCTGTTTTAAATCCTGTGCTTTCATCTCTGGCACTCTTTTGGATGCAAGAGTTGTCTTCTTCAGGCTTCCATTTACTCCGGGTATGTCTCTGATGTACCATGGCTACAGAAATATGTAGTACATTGGCGAATAAATAGGAAGGTGAATAAATGGATGTGAAATTTTCCATACTACGTAACAAATGATCTAGTAGCATTAGGACTGTCCTTAGGGCTGAAATTTCTTCAGGAACACGGTAAATAATGGAAACAATATTGGTGCTTTTTCCTTTCACAGGTGGGAACATTCTGTTGATGTAGCAACTATTAGAGTCAGTATGTTCATCCCTCTATCAGAGATAAAAATATTTTTGTCGCATTTCATTTTTAGGTGTCTCATTCAGTTCAGTCATTTGCATTCCATTAGAATCATCGGTCTTCTGATGGAAGGGTCTTTTCACTCATGTTTCTCATGTCATTTACCTGCTGGCTTAACTTTGTTCATCAAAGTTCATCAAAGTCAATTTTACAGTCATTTATAGTCCTGTTTTGGTCTCTTGGTCAGCAAAGAGTCATTTCAGTCATTAGGTCTAGGGTTTCGCAAATTTTCTCTTCAAAGTGTCCAAATAATGCCAGCAGGCACATGAGGGAGGTTTAGAATAAGTTTTCTTTGCAAAATTTCATCATTATAATGATTGATCATGACTTTTCTTCAAAACTCTATTTTGAAGAAAATCATCCATTTTATCTTTTTGAAGAAAATCATCCATTTTATCTTTTCTAATAAATTGCCATGTAATTTTCAAAAAATTTCAGTTTTCAAAATTCTTTAGGTGCTGCCCTGGTCGCCTTTTCCAAAATCCATGTCAGTTATCCCTGCAAAAAATAGACAAGAGTTTCGTCAATTCAGTCAAAAATCAAAGGAAACAACAAAAACAGAGTTTACATTAAGAAGTGAAAAGTTCCAAAGACAAAACATTAGAAAGTGGGTTTTTAAGAAGCAAAAATCAAGTTCTTCACTATATAAGATATTTTCATTGTTCTACAATCCATTTTCACGCCAAAGATAAGAGAGAAGCCAAGTCAAGTTTGGAGGAGTGAAAGCATTTGTTAAAGGCCGAAATGTGGGAGGAATTTATGGTCGCGACGCATTGGAAAGTCACGGCGCATGGAGCCACCATTCACAGTGTTTTTTTTAAACGTGCATGGCGCACATACTGTTCACGGCGCACTGGGTTGTGTGCGCGACGGACATAGCTGACAGGCAGATTTTCATCACTGCTTCACAAAAATAAAATCGACTCAACCTTATTTGTTCCATGTAAGTTTAAATCACCTTGCTATTACCTTTGGTCAGTGTTTGATGTTGTTGGAAAGATTGGTTTGGAGAGTTTGATTGGTGAAATTATAAACCCTCTCATGTGGTCAAACCTACTCCTTAGGGTTTGACATTGATTGCAAAAGTCTAATTTTTGTGCCAAGTATTTCAAATCCCATTCCTCACCTATGGTTCCTTTCCCCCTTCACTGTCATATTATCATAGTCAATCCCTTATTCCCTAACTTCCCAAATCAGTTATTCTCAAAACCTATTTTCCTTATCCCTAAACCCTACCATTCCCTATCACTCTCCCTCTCCCATATCATTTGCAAAAATTACTAAATCCCAAATCCCCAAGCAGTCAAGTGACTGTTCTCACACTTCAATCTTCACTTGACAAAGCTCCACTATACCCACTATCCATATTTACCGTATTCCTTTCCTGTTTTGGCACACATTTGGCAATTGGAGGCAGATACATCAAACTCTTATTTTCACCTTGTTATCACTCAGATTTTCCTTGAAGTTGTTGGAAGATGAAAGGGGTCCGAGGTAACCACAAACCAACCTTCAGGTACAGAATCTAGCCAATCTGTACTCATAGAGGGCTCTCTCTATAAAATTTAGCTTTGTTTTTGAAAATATTAGGCTAGTTATAAAGTCCAGGGTTTTTTATTTTGTTTTAGTTGATGGAATTCTTTAGCTAAGATTAAGATCAAATAGTTTCAGTCCATTGGGCTAATGGAGTCAAAGTATTAGTTGCACTGGCTTAAGTTTTTTAACAAAAGATGGTTTATCAGGGCAAGATAATCAAACTAGAAACAATTATAGATCTAAAGTGAATGGAATGGAATTCAAACGGATGAAAGGCAATGAAGAATCTTTCAAAACATTAAAGAGAAGAGAAATAGATTGATTATCAATAAAGAGCGGTTAAGTATTCTTTACTAAATAACCAAAGATGTATGAACTAGACAAACAGGAGCAATTGAGAATTCACTGTTTAAACTAGTTTAGAAGAAAACATTTAGAATAATAACGACTAAAATCAGATTGCACCTAAGTACTTTCTGATTTAATCCTTTTTGTTAAATTTCAAGATAATGAAACACAGATGATATTGTAAACAAATATAAAACTTCAAAACATGAGATAGAGATGACTTATTGATCCTTCATTTGACGCATGAATCCTGAGAAAAGTCTTCTCCCTCAATTCCTTGTCCAGTTTTGCCACGAAAAATTTCTCCAAAGCTCTTTATTCCAAAATATTGAATGTTATATCAAAGTATAAGAATCCCCCCTCAATAATTCGATTGAGGGCTTATTTATACAAAAAATAATACAAAAATATCTTAACAAAACGAGATAGAATCTAAGATGACTCACAAATAAGTTACAATAAAAATAGAGAGAGATGGTCTCATAGATAAGACAAGAAGTAACCGATGTTGTGTTGTTTCCTCCTTTCGAGAATGTGCTGGAGGCTAGACCTATATTATGGCTCATTGTTATCTTCTTCGATAATTTTGTTCTAACTGCCTTGCTTCACTTATACTCTTTGTTTTTACTGATACACTTTTAACTGAAATGATACTCTTTGACCTTTGTTTGTTCCTTTATCCTTCATAATATAGCAAATAGGCAAAATTTCATATAAGGATAAATTTTACAAAAGTTCCAATAGATCTTCCCACCATTTATCTTCTGCTATTTTGGTCCATTGAAGTTTCCTTAATGTTTCATCAGCCTCATTATATCTGAAGAAATTAGGCTGATTAGGAAACAAATGTTTTACCTAATGTTCAAGATAAAACAAATTCTCTAATCTGTCATGAAGATTCCTTCCTGTAGGTAATGCTGCTTCTGATGAAATGGCTGAGGAACTAGATTGATTGTGAGCATGTATGTCCAATTTCTTAACATAAGATTCTAGGTCCATTATTCTATCTTCTGAAATCATAGGGCTGGGCAACCCTTTTTTCAATAAAACATTAAACCTTTCTCTGAAAGCAATGATTTCACTTTGCATGTCAAAACACCTTCGTTCTAAATTTTGCATAAGAGTTCTTTTAGTAAAAACTCTTTTTATCTCCAAGATTGTTGCAGTTCTGTCCTGAATACCCAAATCTACAAGTTGTTGTCTGGTTTGGGTGTTTAGAAATTGTTTAAGCTGATTGGCTTCCTCAGGCCTATTTCCTAATTCTGCTCGTGTATTCTCAACTTCATCCAGAGCTACTTTGACCAAATCATTCTGCTCGTATATTATCTAGATTGAAGACTAGATATCTTTTATTGACTGAATAATATCATCCCAAAGAATGTCATTTATTTCTCTTAAACGTTTCTCCAATGTGAGATCCCTTTCCAAAGCTTTAACTAATTTTTCCAACTTTTTGACTTCTCTTGTTTTGTCAGCAACAGTCATTTTTGAAATAAAATATTTCTATTCCAAATTAATAAGCTGTAACTTTGTGCGCTGAAGTTCTGTTACTTGAACTTTCAAGTCATTCATTGATTTTATTAGTTCTTCTGTACTCAAATTTGAAATATTTACCTGTGATGGCTCTGTTGATTGACCTGTTGGAGATGTACCTGTACCTATAGTTGTCTCTGTTGTAGATGTTGGGAGAGCAGATTGTTTGTCTTTCAATGCTTGCTCAATCTCTTTTCCTGTTTCAGTCAGTCACTCATTCATTTTCAAGAGCAACTCCATCATTTATTCTTCAAAGTTTTTCTTTATTATTTTTTAGTTTGTGGATGTCTAGAGGCGGGCAATTTCAACTGTTTTCTCAAAGCTGCAATGTCATCATCCTTTTTATTTATTAATGCTTCTATGCCTTTGACATCTTTGGGATTGTGACCCAAATTAATTATTATTTCCTCCAAAGTTTTAACCCTGTTGTCTTTGGCCTGAGATGAGGCTCTTTCAACCTGTAGTTGTGCATTTGTGTTTTCTAAAGAATCTTGCAATTTATGAGTTACCATTGCTTTATGAGTCAGTGTTGAATAGATCATCTCTCATGTTTTCTTATGTAGCTCAATTTGGTCTAAAGGATGGATATCCTTTTCTAAGACTTCAAAATTGTTCCTGATGTAATTAGCAGTAGTTTGGGGTTGCTGCATCTTGGGTTTAAAATGGCTCATTAACATTTTTCCCTGCTGGATGTCAAAAGATGACATCAATTTTTCTTGATTCTTTGGAGCCATTTTCAAATATTGATTATATACTTGAATTCTCAGTGGATCATTCTTGGCCTTGATATTGATAAATGTCTTTTTGATGTCCCAGGCCTCTTTTACTGGAGGCTTGAAAGAAGATATCTCTGTGCCTTTTTGTTTTTGTAGTTCCTTTCTTTGAAAAGTAGTGGATGCCCCACTACCTACACCTGTTTGCTAACTGTCTTCTCTTTCTTGGCTGTCAGAGATTTCTTGAAATGATTCAACTTCTGGAAGAGGATTCAATCTCTGCCTTTTAGTACCATGTTGCTCTGTAGATCTATCAACAGGGGTGGATGTTTCGGCCTCTCTCTTTTTCCCTTTTTCCACATTAAGAGGAGTTTGAAGATTGGAAATTTCTGTCTCATTGATCTGAATTGGAGGGATTTGTACCTGAACTTGTTCTTTGAATGTCTCTGGTTGCTATGTCATTGTGAAATTTTCAACTACTTGTATGTCCGGTTCCTTTTCTTTTCCTTTTGATTCTACTGCCACTGTACTGATCTCCTGCAAATGTTGTTGTGAAGTTCCTACTGAAGAAGGTCCTGCTATCTGTACCTCCCCAAGAGAGTCCAGGTCAAGTATCTTTCCAAGGTCTTTCATTACATTATCAATATTGACCTGCTCACTATCTTACTCTACCAAAGTTCCTTCCACCCATTCATCTGTATTTGCATATTGTTCAATTTCTGGCATCCTAAAATGAATGTATGGAGATAATTTGTTTTTCATTATTCTGTCACAAATAAAGCTATATGTATCATAGGGTTCCCAGAAGAAACTCTTTTTTAATTTGAGGTAGTCTTCTAAAATCCTTTCGGCTTCTTTCCCAGCCTCCCTAGAATTACAAACAAGGGGACCTAATTGGCTCTTTATCTTGAGTTGCGCCTTCTTCTTGGCATTACAGAAATGAACTATATCTGAATTGTTCATCTGTCTGAAATACTCAAGTGAAAAAAGTCTCATTCAAACATATCTGGGCAACTTGAATGGACACAATTCACATCCATAAATCCTAATTTCAGTGTAATTCTGATATAAGTACCAATCCCCCACTTTATATTGTTTTTAAAATTGAAGGATTCTCTTGATTTCATTACTGACTCTGGGAGGAGAAATTCCAGTTAACAAAGTGGTTGCTGGATGTACAAACAGATCAATAAACTCATTGTAGGAGTAAGAAGAATCATAAGAATGATGGGTGATAGCAGACCAAAAGATAACTGACCTAGGGTTTCCTTTAGCATCAAGTTTCTGAATATGGAAAGGAAAAATTTCTGACTGATAGTATATCATGAGATGATATATGAAGGAAGAATATTTGAATACTCTCTCATTTCCAAATCTCATGAATTGATCATGGATTTTGTCAGCAATATAAGATGCAAAGTCATACTTAACAGGAGGAGGCTGTCCAGGGGTAAAAATAGACAATAATACTAGGGTCAATTGGTCAACATACTCACTAGTATTGAAACCCATTATTGAAGATATCATTTTTCAAATAAGTCTGCCCTCATCAGTAAAATAGGTGTGGCCATAAGGGGGAGGGCCTTTAGGCTGATGCCATGGCAGCATAAAAGTCTGACAAAGACAGTTTAACTCTTCATGGGACAATTGGGTAGAATTCTCAAGTAATTCAGCCATGTACAGAGGAGTGAGGGCTTGACCAGGTTGGAAATGTAGCATCTCATTTATGGATTGAGCAGTTATTGGGAAGAGGACATCTTGACTTGGGGATAAGACTGCTCTTTGGCTAGGATCATAGTTGGCATGGCAAAGATGGATGATTTCAGGAAAGATATGGACTGCTGGGAGAAGGTACATGGGCATATTGGATTCCCAGAGTCCAATTATGTTAGAACCATTCAAATAATTGTCTTTGCAGCGACAAAATATTTGAAGGGGATTCTCACTGAGACCCAGGTCTTTAATTTGAAAATCCATATCAGCTAAAGGTAAATAATCCAAGTCTTTGTGAGGGGCATTCAATGGTGCTACGTTTAAAGCACAGGAACTTCCATTTTTGGTTCTTGTGGATTCAAAAATGGAAATTCGGGATTTGCCAAGAA
Source organism: Pinus albicaulis (assembly GCA_034641835.2). NCBI lineage: Eukaryota > Viridiplantae > Streptophyta > Pinopsida > Pinales > Pinaceae > Pinus > Pinus albicaulis. The sequence goes on from JAXQQM020080487.1 coordinate 125,638, forward strand.
AAACATGTATAATTGCAGATTGGGAATTTTAATTACAGTTCTCGGGATTAAGGAATGAACTAGCAGTTAATTTTAACTCTGTTTTAGTGAAAGAAAAAGGAAAACTGAGTTTCTTACAAAGTTCAATAAGAATTTAGGGTAAATACCTATTTTCTGGAGATAATAGTGGTCTAAACAGGTACTGGTTAAGGTGGAAAATATTCGAGGAAGCTTGATTGAAATTTTCTTCGACGAGACAAAGGTTGATGGACTTCAGTAGTGAAGATTTGAATTTATGTGCATGGAGGTGTAGTCGTTCTCTGCAAATGAAAAAATGAAAAACGCGGGCTTATTTTGTTTTATTCACAAAGTCAATGGGTGGCAGAATTTTTTATTAATTTATGGGATGAAGTCAGCATGTACAGGAGATGAGTCATGGGAGGGTAGGTGGTAAGCAGTTTCCATTGCACAGTTTCTGGGGAGAGGTTTTTTTGGGCAGATGGGCAGTGATGAAATACATCGATTGACACGTAGCATGACACTGTTTGAAAACCGCTTGGCCATCGCGCGTCATCGTTCGTACGTGGATGGCCAGCGAAATTGATAACAATCGTTGATCTTTGATGGGTCGATCGGATGGTCGACGGGATAGGGATATGGCGGAGTTTTAATGACACGGGCCCAATTTAATTAATTGTTAAATAAACTCATCGGGCGGGATTTGATTGGCGGGTTGGATTATTAATTAATCGTGAGGATTAATTAATCTCTTTTGTATAGTTGGAAATGAAAAATGCACGGGGATGGATTATTTTCAAAGTTTGGTTTTAATTAAACTTTTGGTTTATTTTTTGTTTTAAACATATATACATATGTTTAAACGTTTTTTCATATATTTTTTTATTATATGATAAATAAACCAAAATGATTAACTTACCATAGGGGCGGGAATATTTATATAAAGATATGTTTAGCCAAAGGGTTTATAGAGTAGGTAATTTATTTAATCACATGGGATTTATTAACTTTGGCTAAAATTATATAAGTGGGTTTTTTGGGTTATTTATATAAATGGAGTTATATACTATAGGAAAGGGTTATATTTATCAGGAGTTAATAAATAAAATTAATGTTAATATGACAAAGGGACAAGGTAAACTTCAAAATACATTAATATAACTAAGAAAGTGAATTTTTTAGAAGCAAATTGCATTATAATCACGTCATCACTTAAACTTAGGATAAAATGTGATTTTGAGCGTTAATTATGAAATATCTCATGATTTTCCCTAAGTAAAATGGGATTTTACTTAGGAAAGAAATTTTTAAAGTAAATGAGTGTGATGATGAATGATTTTAAGTACTTAGGTTTTTTTTTCAATTATTGGGCCGAGGGTCTGGTCACTCCAAAAGTCAAGGAAATGCGTTGAGCCCCTTTAATTTTCAAATACCTTAGCACTTAGGGGAAATTAGTGAAATCTTTAGGGAAAAATGAAGGGGAAGTTAATAATATTGACTTTGCTTTGCTGTGAATTTTTCCAATGTAGTATTGGCCTTTGCACTTGTGATGAAAGTACAATTCAACACATTTACAACCGTCATTCATCACATATAATTCTGCAACAATATCTACCTATCCTACCTACTTTACTCTACCATTTTTTCTTCTTTATTAGGGTGCACTTAGACTGACAAACCCTTATCAATCTTCTTTTTCTTTTACATGGAAAACCTATATAAATCTACACTTACTACAGCCAAGGGCTCAGATTAAACTGTTGAGCACCTTTTATTAACTCTACCTATCTACCTATCTGCGAAGATTAAATTGTTTGGCCAAATATTTATTCTCTATTCTACAGCATGAAGTTGAAAAATGAATGAGTCAAGTTTAAACAATTTGACTCTTCATAAATTGTGGCAAAAGTTTGACAAGCTGCACATAATTTTGTGTATTACATCAGAGCAAAAAGTAGTGGAATTTAGACTTGCACACTTTCCTTGGCCTTTCTTTTGGTGGGGTTCATTTTCTTTCACTTTTTTGGCCAATTTTATCTTTTCACCCTTTGATTTTTCTTTTAGGGTATACCCTCTTTACATTTTTTAAATTTTTTGATTTTTTGAGAATATGGAACACCTTTGCAACAAGAAAAAGGTTTGAAAAATTACATAGTTCAACAAGTTAATCATGAAAAATGACACCTGTTGGTATAGGAGTCTAACACTGGCTCCACTTGGGGATGGCTTTTCCTGGTGAAAAGTCAAGAACAGCAGGTCAGATTCCTTAAAATGTCTTTAACTAAACCATGAAATCTTCTTTTTCTGGTGGCTTTATTGTATATATGATAGTAAAACTTCTGAAGCTTAGTGCCTTCTCCTTGGGCTTCAACTTCAGCAAGTCACCATCCAATCAAAACTGATGGATTAGAAAGGATATATTATGTACATGTAAGAAAATCAAAACATCCTAGTAAATAGGATCAAATTAGTGTTTTAGCATTCGACCATTGACTGGTCCTTCCTCAAGTTCTGTACCATCTAAATTCTTCAAAAAATATGTGTTATTTCCCTGTAAATCATGAATGATGTAAGGTCCTTTCCATAAGAAATCAAATTTCCCATGTTTTCCTTTATCTTCCCTTCTGGAATCCCATCTTAAAACTCTATCTCCTAGTTGAAAACCTTTTTCTTTAGTCCTTTTGTCAAACATTTTCTTTAATTTTTCCTACAAAACTTGGGATCGTTGATACACTTCTTCTATGTTCTGTTGCAAGTGAATTGTTTGATTTATTCTTCTCTGAATATCATTTGGTTCTACTTGAGCCTCCTGAAGTAACTTCATTACAGGAACTCCTAAAGATGATGGAAATTTAGCCTCAATACCATATACTAATTCATATGGACTAGTCCTAATTGATTTTTTGGTAGTAAGTCTGTCTGCCCATAATGCATTGGTAAGTTTCTTGTGCCAATTCTTCTTATTCTCTTCCAATTATTTTTTAATGATATTAATGAGGCTTTTATTGGAAGATTCAGCCAGCCCATTACCCTGAGGATAATAGGCTATTGAATGGCCTAAAGTGATGTGATATTTATTGCAGAAACTAATCATTTTATTAGACCTGAAAGCAACATCATTATCAGTTATAATTTTCTCAGGACAGCCAAATCTTGAAAGTATATTGGTTTCTAAGAATCCTATAATTACAGAATTATTGGCTTGTCTGGATGGGATAGCTTCAATCCATTTAGTAAAGTAATCTGTGGTAGTGAGGATCCATCTGTGTTTCCCAGAAGAGGGGGGATGGATTTCTCCAATAAAATCTAGGCCCCATTGTTGAAAGGGTTTCTCGGTGGAAATTGGTTTCAATGGTAAAGGTAATAATTTTCTCTTGCCTTCAAATATCTGACACTTATGGAAAGCAGTTACAAATCTCTTAACATCTGAAAATAAAGTTGGCCAATAAAAACCAGCCCTTAAGATCTTATATGCAATTGACTTCCAGTAGAGGTGTCCACCACAATCTCCTACATGGAATTCATTGATAACCTTGTCATCTTCATCTTTTAATAAACAATTTAATAGAATTCCATCATGATTCTTCCAAAAGAGAGCATTATCTAAAATACAATACTTTAAAGATGTCATTTTCAAAAACCTTTGTTTCGTTATGGATAACCTTGGAGGAGCTTGCAGGTTTAACCAAACATAAATGATATCAGCGTACCAAGGTGAGTCTAAAAATGCCTGACTGATTTGTGGAGTCGCCATCTCCTGTTCGTCATCCAATTCATTAATATTCAGGGCTTGGCAATTTGTTTCAGTCATGAGTTGAGCCAAACCTTTTCCTTTTATGATTTTTTTAGGTCTTATTTCAATATCATATTCTAATATGGTAGCTATCCATTTACATATTTTTTCTTCAATTCCATCTTGAGTTAAGATGTCTTTAACGACAACATTAGGTACATAAGCTATCACATGAGAATACAATATATAAACTCTGAAATCTTTAATTTCTTTCACAAGTGAAAAAGCTTGTTTCTCCATGATGTTGTATTTTAATGATGCATCTCTAAGTGATTTACTAAAAAAGGCTATAGGTTTTTCACATCCTTTATCATCTTTTTGTAATAAAACAGTTGCAACTGTATGTTCAGAAGCAAATGAAAAAATTATGAAATCTCTATGAAATTTTGGACTGGTAAGAACTGGTGTTCTGGTTAAAGCCATTTTGATTTCTTCAAATGATTACTTGGCTTCTAATATCCACTTAATACTCGAATCCTTTCTTAACATGTTAGTAAGAAGTCTAAGTAATTCAGCTAAACTAGAAATGAATCTTCTCAAAAAATTGATTTTACCTATGAAAGCTTGAAGTTCTTTAATATTCCTGGGATGAGGTATCTGCAAAATGGCTTGTATTATTTCAGGATCAATTATAATACCATCTTTTGAAATGATATGACCTAGGATTTTACCTTCTTCAAGACCAAATAATGACTTTTTAGGATTTAAAGAAATACCATATTTTCTTCATTTTATGAACACCTATCTTAGATGGTCTAAGTGTCGTTGATCTGTCTTGGAAAAAACAGTCAAATCATCCAGATATATGACCAAAAAATCATGAATTTCTTTGGCAAAGGCAATGTCCATTTCTCTTTGGAAGGCTGCTCCTGCATTTTTGAGCCCAAAAGGCATCTTAACATATTTGAATGTACCCCAAGGTGTTGTAAAAGCTATTTTGTCTTGATCATCAGGATGAACCAGAATCTAGTTGTATCATGAGAATCCATCCAGAAGAGAAATCCTTGAAGAACCTACTACCCTTTGTAAGATATGGTCCATTTTAGGCAAAGGATAGTTATCTTTTAAAGAAACTTTGTTTAAATTTCTCAAATCAACACATAGTCTAATCTCTCCAGTCTTCTTCCTTGTTGGCACCAAATTAGAAACCCATTCAGAAAACCTAATAGGAGCAATTATTCCTGCTTCATACATTCTTTTAATCTCTTTCTCAATTGAAGGCAGCAATACAGGGTTGATCCTTCTTAGTTTTTGTTTAAATGGTTTCTGATCTAGTTTCAAAGGTATAGTATGTTGAATTATTGATGTATCATATGATTTCAAATCTTCATAACTCCAGGAAAAAACATCCTGGAATTCTTTTAAAAGTTCAACATATTTAAATTTTTGATCCTCTGGCAGAGATTTAGATAACTTAACCATCTTAAGATTTCCTTTAGTTCCCAAATTGTATTCTTAAATATCAGCTTTTAACGGTTCCATTTTGGGTTTTAGTGGAATGTCATTTGAGTCAAAAAGATCTTCCAAAGGAGTTAATCCTTTAGGTAAATGATTATCTTTCAAATTAATAATTTCAGATTCATCTTCTATAATCTCATCGACTTCCATTCGTTTCAGATGCTGCATATCATTTTTAGTGAATTTAGTTGGGTGAAGCATGTGAATTGCAGTCTCTTCTGAAATATCTGTTTCTTGTTCATCTATTCGATCAGATTCATTGATTGTTGTGTCTTCATCTATGCTACTATTAGAGAATTCATTTTCTAAGGTCAAAAAATTATTTATCTGATTATTATTTACAAACACTTACCAATTCATAAGATTATCCGGTATAGCAGGTCTATGTCTACTCTCAGCTGTGAACTGATGATTAGGTCCAAAAGGTAATTTACAAGTGCTAGCGAACATTGCAAGACTTTGAGCATGCAAATTTTGTTTTCTAGGAATTTTGGCAAGATGAGCCTGTAGAAAAGTGTTGAGAATTTCCACAACTGTTCCTCTGTATTCTCTTAATCTGGGGTGTTTTGTCAAACATTCACCATTGATCTATTGAATAATTAACTCAAAGTCTCTTATGATTGATACTCTAATTGCTCCTAATTTTTTGACATGTTTAAGCCCTAGCAAAAGAGCCTCATATTCTGCTATATTATTAGTGCATCTAAAGTTCAATCTATAAGCATGGCCTTCAGCATGATCATTTTCAATGTTGTGTATCCAAATTCTAGCTCCAGCTCCTAACTTGTTTACCGAACCATCAAATTCAAAATGCCAAAGAATTTCATGTTCATAATCTTCATTGACTGTTTCAATAACTTTCTTAACAGGGAGCTCTGGTTTTTCAATTTTTTCTGGTATTTCTTGAATGTCTGATGTTTCTTTTTTTTCAGAAATTTCTTCAATTTGAATAGTAGATTTATTTGCAGTTTCTGTTTCTGGTGCTTCTAGTTCAGTAGGAAGGTCAAATTCAGCATTATAAAGGATGAATGAGTCCATATCATAATGTACTGAGTAGATGGGGAAGTTTTCAGGCTTCTCCTGAGTAATGACCAAATATTTCATCAAGGTTTCTCTGTATAGTCTTTTAGGCTGACCGAACACTGAAACAGTAGCATATGACATATCTAATTGAAGATATCCTCCGAGTTTGGCACCCCAGGATCTGGACAACAACATACCATATTTGGGAGGAATATCTGCTACTACTATATCCATCAGAATAGATTTCGCAGGGTATTGCACCAAAGTAACACACAAATCTTTAATCAAACCTAAACATCTTACCTGACTTGAATCAAAAGAAAAGAGATCTTTATATGGTCTGGTAATGTCTAGGTTTAATCTTTCCATCACATCCTTGGGCATTAAATTGTGAGACGCTCCAGAATCAAGCATGGCATTATGAAGTATTTTTTCATGTACATTAAAACTCACATAAAATGGAGGAGTTCCTCCACTTTCTGGTTTTCCATTTACTTCAGGGCCAAAAAGTAGTTTGCGTTGATCATCAAAAACATTTACTGAATCATCCATTCCAGTAATGTTAAGGGATCTGCTGATTTGGATTCTACAGACATCATGTTTAGCTAATAGTGTAGTCCCTTATTATGTTAGTGTAGCCCCACTTATTGTTATTTTTGTGCCCCTATAACCCCCATATTGTTATTATTGTGCCCTTAAATTATTATTGTTAGGTCAGCTAGGATTACATTGTGGCCCACTAGGATTACATTATGGCCCCATGGACTCCTATATATAGAAAGGAGGTTTTGTAAATTGTATCATCCCAGAATTGTTCATTTATGTAATGTATTGGAGGTTGCCCCCTCGAAGTGGCTTATTTCTAAGGCGTTCATATCTCTTTTCTTCTATTTTTGGAGCTGGTTACACAACATTTGGTATCGGAGCTTTGGATTCTAGGGTTTCGCTGCTCCAAACAGGTCATCGTGGCATTTTCGCTATAAATTTTTTTCTACAAAGCAGTAGAAATTTTTAGGGTTGACTGAAATCATGAGGAAAGGTTTTCTAAAATTTTCGAGCTTGGTTCGCGTACCGGAATATGATCTGTGGAAGTTAGGTCTTTTTTGAGCTCATGGTGCGTCGCGGAGATTTTCGCTATAAATTTTTTTCTAATGAGGTTCAGAATCTGAAATTTTTATGGTGCGAATCTGAAATCCTAAGGAAACGTTTCAAAACATTTCATAGCTTGGTTCGCAATATTTTTGGAGATATGATCTGTGGAAGGTAGTGCTTTTTTAGGCTCTCGAATTTCATCTCAAAAAGGTGATTGTGGGAAAATTTCAATAACTCTCTCTCTGAGCATCGGATTGGAGTGCGGTAAAAAGTGATCGCAAGTACACGGACTTTATTTTCTTGGCTATCAATTTCAGAGGCGAAGGATGAAACAGTGACATGTGGCAAGTCACACAAGTTCGCTATACTGAACCAGTCCATAATTAGGTCATTGTGGGATATTGGACATAACTTTGTCTTGGAGAATCCAAATCAAGTCAGAACTATGGCATTCAAAAGAGAATTCATAGGGCTACTTCACTGTTGAATTTCAGATATTTAAGAGCTGCAATCACAGGGATAATACAATTTCAATATCGAGCTACTGAAAAGCAAGTAAAAGGTGTGTATTTTTTTTTTCCGAATTGCATAACTCTTGTTTGAAGAATCAAGTTGAATTGATTGCAAGGGAATATTGTAGAATAGATATCATTATTGGATTATAAAATGGCCCCTAAAAATAATTCCATACCCATTGATCCCTCAAAAATCTATACTATGACGCATGAAGAGGAAGAGTTGTAGTATGAGATATCAAAATTACGGTACCAAGTGCAACAAGTTTCAATCTTATGAAGATCAATTGAAGATGAAATAGATCGTTTAAAAGAAAAAATGGCGGCTAATTTGGATGGTTTGAAGGATCAAATAATAGCAAATATGGATGATAAATTAATGGAAGATCACATCGAGCATCAACAACAAGTTCTCCAACTCTGAAAGGATAACCTAAAATTGGTACGGAGAATCTAATGAAACAACGGGAAGATCAACATCACACAACTTCAAGTTATGAAGCGAGTCATAGAAACAAGAACTCAAAAAATACGATCAATTTCAGAGTATCTCAGCAAGTGGAAGAACTTTTCTGTAGAATATTCCACATGGGAGGATGAGAATTTTATACAGAAGCATCAAGAAATAATCAAGCATTGAGGACAACACTTGTTTGAAGGAGAGGGGCATGTTCAGTCCCTATATTAATAGTGTAGTCCCTTATTATGTTAGTGTAGCCCCACTCATTGTTATTGTTGTACCCCTGTAACCCCCATATTGTTATTATTGTGCCCTTACATTACTGTTAGGTCAACCGTTACATTGTGGCCCACTAAGTTACATTATGGCCCCATGGACACCTATATATAGAAAGGAGGTTTTGTGAATTGTATCTTCCAAGAATTGTTCATTTATGTAATGTATTGGAGGTTTCTCCCTCGAAGTGGCTTATTACTAAGGCATTGATATCTTTTCTCTTATATTTTTGGAGCTGGTTACACAACAGTTGTGTATCCAAATTCCATCTCCAGCTCCTAACTTGTTTACCAAACCATCAAATTCAAAATGCCAAAGAATTTCATGTTCATAATCTTCATCGAATATTTTAACAATTTTCTTAACAGGGAGATCTCGTTTTTCAGTTTTTTCTGGTATTTCTTGAATATCTGATGTTTCTTTGTTTTCAGAAATTTCCTCGATTTGAACAGTAGATTTATTTGCAGTTTCTGTTTCTGGTGCTTCTAATTCAGTAGGAAGGTCAAATTCAGCATTATAAAGGATGAATGAGTCCATATCAGAATGGACTGAGTAGACAGGGAAGTTTTCAGGCTTCTCCTGACTACTGACTAAATATTTCATCAAGGTTTCTCTGTACAGTCTTTTAGGCTGACCGAACACTAAAATAGTAGCATATGACATATCTAATTGAAGAGATCCTCTGAGTTTGGCACCCCAGGATCTGGACAACAACATACCATATTTGGGAGGAATATCTGCTACTACTATCTCCATCAGAATAGATTTCGCAGGGTATTGTACCAAAGTAACACAAAAATCTTTAATCAAACCGAAACATCTTACCTGACTTGAATCAAAAGAAAAGATATCTTTATATGGTCTGGTAATGTCTAGGTTTAATCTTTCCATCACAGCCTTGGGCATTAAATTGTGGGACGCTCCAGAATCAAGCATGGCATTATGAAGTATTTTGTCATGTACATTCAAACTCACATAAAATGGAGGAGTTCCTCCACTTTCTGGTTTTCCATTTACTTTAAGGCCAAAAAGTTATTTCGGTTGATCATCAAAAACATTTACTGAATCATCCATTCCAGTAATGTTAAGGGATATTCTAATTTGGCTTCTATAGACATCATGTTTAGCTAATTCTGCCAATGGAACCGCTATATTTAATTTGCTTATTCCAGCTTCTAGATTGAAATATTTTTCTGTTTGAGCTCTAGTATTTTGAATAGTTGGATTTTCTCTATTTTTTGTGTCTTCAGTGTTTTTCTCTTTTTCAAAAGTGGGATTATGAGTTGAAGGTGTTTCTAAATTAACTTCTGCTGGTTCTTCTACGTTTCCTGTAGGAGGAAAAATATTGGAAAGTTGTTTATTATTCAGTTGATTATCAGACACATCTTCAATTATCGAGTTAGCAGGGTTAGGACTTGCTCTAGAAAGAATTTTTACAGGAGGAGTGTTAGTTTTACCTTTGAGGTTTTGTTTCACAGCTTTCTGTTTGCTATTTTCTGGTACGTCAATCCGTCTGCTTCTCAAATTGTATTTTTTATGAACTTCATAAATCGTTGAATCATATCCTTCCTTGAAATCAAAATTTTCTCCTGAATGAGTTTGAAATGTTTCAAGAATGTGATTTTCTTGATCATCTTGAGATAGGAAAACTTTTGGTTCATTTTTGTTCTCAGTCACATTATTTATTTCAACATCCTCCGTTGGTTCCTCAGAAGATGAACCTTCAACAAAATTTTCCTAGAATGGTGGCCTGATGTTTTGGTCAGGAACATTTTTCCCAGTATTTTGGTTTCTTCTGAAGTTTGGGTTTCTAACAGCATTTTGACCATCGCCAGAAGACTTCCTTTCGATTGTCTCTACTCTGTCTCCCAATCTTTCCATCCCTTTAATAATTGCATCCAGCTTTCTTTCAAAAGCCGAAGGCTCTTCGTTTATGGGCATCCTTCTTTCAGCTCTAGCTCTAGCTCGTTTCTCTATCAAGTTAGCTTCAACACTAACAACTATGCTTTGCATCTCTTCTAGAGTTTGAGGAGCTCTTTCCCTAAGTGAATATTCTATGTCAGAATCAAACCCATCAGGGAATTTGACCAATACTGAATCCGGAGGAGGTCTAAGGTTTTGGGGAACAACATTGTAAGGTTCATTAAATCTAATGATATAATCTTGCACAGCTTCATTAGGTCCTCTTTTCAATTTTCCAAAGTTTTATAGGATTTGAAGAGGGTCTTTCTTCTTTTCCCATCTATTTAAAAATGCCCTATACATGGCTGGTAAGTCAGCAATACTGTTTGGAGCAAGAGCCCTAAACCATGTCCTAACTTCCCCAGTAAGGCTCTGGACAAAAATTCTCATTCGTACATCATCGGCGTATATTTCATAAAATTCAAAGTAATCTGTCATCCTTTTGGTATGTTGTTGAGTAGTGTAAGTACCAGAACCATCAAAAGGGGTGATTTTACTCTGATAGTCTTGAGGCAAAGCAGCAGGGTTGCCTGGCAACCTTAAAGGAGCATATATGTTTGCCATCAGAAGGTGTAATGGAATAACAGGTGATGATGGTCTGGAAGTAGTGGGTGGAGGAGTAGAAGGAGTGGCTTGTGTTTGAGAAGTTTGGGGAAAAGCAGATGAACTTGGGGAAGTTGAAGTGATTACAGAAGTGTTTGAAGTTTCTTCAAATGTTTGCTCAGATTGAATGGAATTTTGTAGTTGCTTGTCAAGATGTGAAGTGATAAATTCAAATTGCAAATCTTCAAGAAATAATGGGCCAGGAACAAGATTGGACAACTCAGATTCAGAAAAATTTATGAATAGAGAAGTTTCAAAATGTTCATCAAATGGTTCGTCTTCAAGATATATAAACTTCACAGGACAAGAGTTTGATCTAACAAGAGGTTGAGAACTGCCAGAGCTTTCTTGACTCTCTTGTCTTCTCAGAATTCTGGGAATCAGATTCGGGTTCTCAAATATCGGTGGTGGGTTAGGGTCAGGATTTGACCTGGTATAACGAATCCTTTCTGAAGCCAGTTTTCTGGATGATTTATATTTTTGGTTTTTTTTTTTTTTTAAATAAAATGAAAGTACAACTTCGACAAACTCTTTAAGAAATTTAAGATTTTGGGTTAAATTTTTCTCAAAGATTTATTGAACTAGAGAAACTGATTGAATGTCTGAAACCAAAGTTCAGTCTATAAACTAGACCGGAGATTGACTGAAGTAGCATTTATTTACTATGCAATTGCAGAGCAAAAAGCATTTCAAAGGCTGCCTGGCTAATCTTCAGACTTCGTCTGTAGTTTATAAATTAAACGATAGTAAAAATGATTCAGCTCCCCATTGGAGTCGCCACTATGTTATCACTCAGATTTTCCTTGAAGTTGTTGGAAAAGGAAAGGGGTCCGAGGTAACCACAAACCAACCTTCAGGTACAGAATCTAGCCAATGTTAGAGAGGGGAGCTCTCTTTATAAATTTAGCTTTGCTTTTGAAAATATTAGGCTAGTTGTAAAGTCCAGGGGTTTTGATTTTGTTTGGGTTGATGGAATTCTTTAGCTAAGATTAAGTTCAAGTAGTTTCAGTCCATTGGGCTAATGGAGTCAAAATATTGGCTGCACTGGCTTAAGTTTTTTAAGAAAAGATGGTTTATCAAGGCAAGATAATCAAACTAGAAACAATTTATAGATCTAAAGTGAATGGAATGGAATTCAAACGAATGAAAGGCAACAAAGAATATTTCAACACATTCAAGAGCAAAGAAATAGATTGATTAGCAATAAATAGCAGTTAAGTATTCTTTACTAAATAACCAAAGATATATGAACTAGAAAAACAGGAGCAATTAAGAATTCGCTGTTTAAACTAGTTTAGAGGAAAACATTTAAAATAATAACGACTGAAATCAGATTACACCTAAGTACTTTCTGATTTAATATTTTTCGTTAATTATCAAGATAATGAAACACAGATGATATTGTAAACAAATATTAAACTTCAAAACATGGGATAGAGATGACTTATTGATCCTTCATTTGAAGCATGAATCCTGAGAAAAGTCTTCTTCCTCAATTCCTTGTCCAGTTTTGCCACGAAAAATTTGTCCAAAGCTCTTTATTCCAAAATATTCAACGTTACATCAAATTATAAGAATCCCCACAACAATGCAATTGAGGGATTATTTATACAAAAAATCATACAAAATATCTCTTAACAAAACGAGATATAATCTAAGATGACTCACAAATAAGTTACAATAAAAATAGAGACAGATGGTCTCATAGATAAGACAAGAAGTAACCGATGTTGTGCTATTCCCTCCCTTTGAGAATGTGCTGGAGGCAGGACCTATATTTTAGCTCATCGTTGTCTTCTTCAGTAATTTTGTTCTAACTGACTTGCTTCACTGATACTCTTTGTTCTTACTGATACACTTTAACTGAACTGATCCTCTTTGACCTTTATTTGTCCATTTATCCTTTATACTATAGTAAATAGGCAAAATTTCATATAAGGATAAATTTTACAAAAGTTCCAACAAATATTCCCACCATTTATCTTCTGCTATTCTTGTCCATTGAAGCTTCCTCAATGTTTCATCAGCCTCAGTATATCTGAAGAAATTAGGCTGATTAGGAAATAAATGTTTCACTTCATGTTCAAGATAAAATATATTTTCCAATCTGTCATGAAGATTCCTTCCTGTAGGTAATGTTGCTTCTGATGAAATGGTTGAGGAACTGGCTATATTGTGAGCATGTATATCCAATTTCTTAACATAAGTTTCTAGGTCCATTATTTTATCTTCTGAAACCATAGGTCTGGGCAACCCTTTATTCAATAAAACATTAAATCTTTCTCTGAAAGCAATGATTTCACTTTGCATGTCAAAACACTTTCGTTCTAAATTTTGCATAAGAGTTCTTTTAGTAAAAACTCTTTTTATCTACAAGATTGTTGCAGTTCTGTCCTGAATACCCAAATCTGCAAGTCGCTGTCTGGTTTGAGTGTTTAGGAATTGTATAAGCTGATTGGCTTCCTCAGGTCTATTTCCTAATTCTGCTCGTGTATTCTCAACTTCACCCAGAGCTACTTTGACCAAATCATTATGCTCGTATACTATCTGGATTGAGGACCAGATATCTTTTATTGACTGAATAATATCATCCCAAAGAATGTCATTTATTTCTCTTAAAGGTTTCTCCAATGTGAGATCCCTTTCCAAAGCTTTAACTAATTTTTCCAACCTTTTTATTTCCCTTGTTTTGTCAGCAATAGTCATTTTTGAAAGATCGTATTTCTGTTCCAAACTAATAAGCTGTAAATTTGTGCACTGAAGTTCTATTACTTGTAGTTTCAAGTCATTCATTTGCTTTACTAATTCTTCTGTACTCAAATTTGAAGTATTTACCTGTGATGGCTCTGCTGGTTGACCTATTGGTTGACTTATTGTACCTATGATAACCTCTGTTGTAGATGCGGGCTCTGCGGGAGAGAAGATTGTTGACTTTCAATACTTGCTCAAGCTCTTTTTACGGTATAGTCGGTCGCTCATTCATTTTCAAGAGAGAAACTTCATCATTTCTTCTTCATAGTTTTTCTTTATTATTTTTTCGGTTTGTGGATGTAGGCGGGCAATTTCCATTACGTTTTTTTCTCAAAGCCGCAATGTCCTCATTCTTTTTTTCTTTATTAATTCTTAATGCCTTTGACATATTTGGGATTGTGACCCAAATTAATTATTATTTCCTCCAAAGTTTTAATCTTTGTTGTCTTTGGCACGAGATGATGCTCTTTAACCTATAGTTGTGCATTTGTGTTCAAAGAATCTTTAATTTATGAGCTACATTGCTTTTATGATCGGTGTTGAATAGGTCATCTCTCCTATTTGCTTATGTAGCTCAATTTGATACAAGGATGGATATCCTTTGCTAGGACTTCAAAGTTTGTCCTAATATAATCAGCGGCTGTTTGGGGTTGTTGCACCTTGGGTTTGAAATGGCTCATTAACATTTTTCCCTGTTGAATGTCAAAAGCTGATATTAGTCTTTCTTGATTCTTTGGAGCCATTTTCAAATATTGATTATATACTTGCATTTTAAGTGGATCATTCCTGGCCTTGATATTGATTAATGTCTTCTTTATATCTCCTGTATCTTTGACTGGTGTTTTTAAAGAAGATATTTCCATACTCTGTTGCTTATCTAGCTTTTCCCTTTGAGAGGTAGTAGATGCTCCACTGACTGTATCTGTTTGCTGACTGTCAGAAATTTATTGAAATGATTCAACTTCTGGAAGAGGATTCAATCTCTACCTTTTAGTATCATGCTGCTCTGTAGAACTATCACCAGGGGTGGATATTTCAGCTTCTCTCTTTTTCCCTTTTTCCACATTAAGAGGAGTTTGAAGATTGGAAATTTATGTCTCATTGATCTGAACTGGAGGGATTTGTACCTGACCTTGTTCTTTGGATGTCTCTGGTTTCTCTGTCATTGTGAACTTTTCAACTACTTGTATGTCCGGTTCCTTTTCTTTTCCTTTTGATTCTACTACCACTGTACTGATCTCCTGCAAATTTTGTTGTGAAGTTCCTTCTGAAGAAGGTCCTGCTGTCTGTACCTGCCCAAGAGAGTTCAGGTCAAGTATCTTTCCAAGGTCTTTCATTACATTATCAATATTGACCTGCTCACTATCTTTCTCTACCAAAGTTCCTTCCACCCATTCATCTGTATTTGCATGTTGTTCAATTTCTGGCATCCTAAAATGAATGTATGGAGATAATTTGTTTTTCATTCTTCTGTCACAAATAAAGCTATATGGATGATAGGGTGCCCAGTAGAAACTCTTTTGTAATTTAAGGTAGTCTTCTAAAATCCTTTGGGCTTCTTTCCTAGCCTCCCTAGAATTACAAACAAGGGGAACTAATTGGCTCTTAATCCTGAGTTGCGCCTTCTTCTTGGCATTACAGAAATGAACTATATCTGAATTGTTCATTTTTCTGAAATACTCAAGTGCAAAATGTCTCATTGGAACATATCTGGGCAACTTGAATGGACACAATTCACATCCATAAATCCTAATTTTAGTATAATTATGATATAAGTACCAATCTTCCACTTTATATTGCTTTGAGAGTTGAAGGATTCTCTTGATTTCATTAATGACTCTGGGAGGAGAAATTCCAGTTAACAAAGTGGTTGCTGGATGTAAAAACAGATCAATAAACTCATTGTAGGAGTAAGGAGAATCAAAAGAATGATGGGTGATAGTAGACCAAAAGATAACTGACCTAGGGTTTCCTTTAGCATCAATTTTCTAAATATGGAAAGGAAAAATTTCTGACTGATAGTATATCATGAGATGATATATGAAGGACGAATATTTGAATGCTCTCTCATTTCCAAATCTCATGAATTGATCATGGATTTTGTCAGAAATATAAGATGCAAAGTCATAATTAACAGCAGGAGGCTATCCAGGGGTAAAAATAGACAATAATACTAGGGTCAATTGGTCAACATACTCACTAGTATTAAAACCCATTATTGAAGATATCATGTTTAAAATAAGTCTTCCCTCCTCAGTAAAATAGGTGTGGCCATAAGGGGGAGGGCCTTTAGGCTGATGCTGTGGCAGCATAAAAGTCTGACAAAGACAATTTAACTCTTCATGGGACAATTGGGTAGACTTCTCAAGTAATTCAGCCATGTACAGAGGAGTGAGGGCTTGACCAGGTTGGAAATGTAGCATCTCATTTATGGATTGAGCAGTTATTGGGAAGAGGACATCTTGACTTGGGGATAAGACTGCTCTTTGGCTAGGATCATAGTTGGCATGGAAAACATGAATGATTTCAGGAAAGATACAGACTACTGGGAGAAGGTACGTGGGCATATTGGATTCCTAGAGTCCAATTATGTCAGAACCATTCAAATAATTGTCTCTACAGCGACAAAATATTTGAAGGGGATTCTCACTGAGACCCAGGTCTTTAATTTGAAAATCCATATCGGCTAAAGGTAAATAATCCAAGTCTTTGTGAGGGGCATTCAACGGTGCTACGTTTAAAGCCACGGGAACTTCCATTTTTGGTTCTTGTGGATTCAAAAATGGAAATTCGGGATTTCACGGGAAAAACAGGCATAATTGCAGATTGGGAATTTTAATTACAGTTCTCGGGTTTAAAGAATGAACTAGCAGTTAATTTTAACTCTGTTTTAGTGAAAGAAAAAGGAAAACTGAGTTTCTTACAAAGTTCAGTAAGAATTTAGGGTAAATACCTGTTTTCTGGAGATAACAGTGGTCTAAACAGGTACTGCTTAAGGTGGACAATCTTCTGGGAAGCTTGACAGAAATTTTCTTCGATGAGACAAAGGTTGACAGACCTCAACAATGAAGATTTGAATTTTTGTGCATGGAGGTTTAGTCGTTCTCTGCGAATGAAAAAATGAAAAAAGCGGGCTTATTTTGTTTTATTCACAAAGTCAATGGGTGGCAGAATTTTTTATTAATTTATGGGACGACGTCAGCATGTACGGGAGATGAGTCATGGGAGGGTAGGTGGTAAGCTGTTTCCATCGCACCGCTTTTGGGGAAAGGTTGTTTTGGGTGGATGGGCAGCGATGTGATACAGTGATTGACACATAGCATGACACTATTTGAAAACCGCTTGGCCATCGCGCGTTATCATTCATACACGGATGGCCAGCGAAATTGATAACAGTCGTTGATCTTTGATGGGTCGATCGAACGGTTGATGGGACAGGGAGATGGCGGAGTTTTAATGACGTGGGCCCAATGTAATTAATTGTTAAATAAACTCATTGGGCGGGATTTGATTGGCAGGTTTGATTATTAATTAATCGTGAGGATTAATTAATCTCTTTTGTATGGTCGGAGATGAAAAATGCACGGGGATGGATTATTTTCAAAGTTTGGTTTTAATTAAAATTTGGGTTTATTTTTTGTTTTAAACATATATACATATGTTTAAACGTTTTTTCATAGATTTTTTTATTATATGATAAATAAACCAAAATGATTAACTTACCATAGGGGCGGGAATATTTATATAAAGATATGTTTAGCCAAAGGGTTTATAGAGTAGGTAATTTATTTAATCACATGAGATTTATTAACTTTGGCTAAAATTATATAAGTGGGTTTTTTGGGTTATTTATATAAATGGAGTTATATAATATAGGAAAGGGTTATCTTTATAAGGAGTTAATAAATAAAATTAATCTTAATATGACAAGGGGACATGGTAAACTTCAAAATACATTAATATAACTTAGAAAGTGAAGTTTTCAGAAGCAAATTGCATTATAATCACTTCATCACTTAAACTTAGGATAAAATGTGATTTTGAGGGTTAATTATGAAATCTCTCATGATTTTCCCTAAGTAAAATGGGATTTTACTTAGGAAAGAATTTTTTAAAGTAAATGAGTGTGATGATGAATGATTTTAAGTACTTAGGTTTTTTTTCAATTATTGGGCCGAGGGTCTGGTCCCTCCAAAAGTCAAGGAAATGCCTTGAGCCCCTTTAATTTTCAAATACCTTAGCACTTAGGGGAAATTAGTGAAATCTTTAGGGAAAAATGAAGGGGAAGTTAATAATATTGACTTTGCTTTTCTGTGAATTTTTTCCAATGTAGTATCGGCCTTTGCACTTGTCATGAAAGTACAATTGAGCACATTTAGAACCATCATTCATCACATATAATTCTGCAACAACATCTACCTATCCTACCTACTTTACTCTACCATTTTTTCTTCTTTATTAGGGTGCACTTAGACTGGCAAACCCTTATCAATCTTCTTTTTCTTTTACATGGCAAACCTATATAAATCTACACTTATTACATCCAAGGGCTTAGATTAAACTGTTGAGCACCTTTTATTAACTCTACCTATCTACCTATCTACCAAGATTAAAATGTTTGGCCAGATATTTATTCTCTATTCTATAGCATGAAATTGAAAAATGAATGAGTCAAGTTTAAACAGTTTGACTCTTCATAAATTGTGGCAAAAGTTTGACAAACTGCACACAATTTTGTTTATTACATCAGAGCAAAAAGTAGTGGCATTTAGACTTGCACACTTTCCTTGGCCTTTCTTTTGATGGGGTTCATTTTCTTTCACTTTTTTGGCCAATTTTATTTTTTCACCCTTTGATTTTTCTTTTAGGGTATACCCTCTTTACATTTTTTAAATTTTTTGATTTTTTGAGAATATGGAACACCTTTGCAACAAGAAAAAGGTTTGACATATTGCATATTTCAACATGTTAATCATGAAAAATGACACCTATTGGTATAGGAGTCTAACACACCTCATACATATCAACATACACTTGGCATAGACTTGTAGCACCATGGAGATGGACACAGATTCATCATATGAAGAAGAAAATTATTCTACCACAGAGCTACATGGACCGAGAAGGCCTCATAAAGGAGGAAAACATGTGAGAGAGGAGCCCACCTCATTGACTCAGTTGCAGGCCTACCCACTTGCCATGGCATGTTTCCAAGAGTAGTTATGCTATCAGTATTGTGAGAGGATTGCTCGGATTCAGCATCATCAGGAGTTAGGTCGGTTTTTTGTTTTACATTTGAATGATGTTCAGGTGACTCTTGCTGTTGTAAACTTCACCTTGACACCAGAAACCATTTCTCAGGAAACAAGAATACCAAATTTAGGTGAAGAGTGGAACAAAAGACAACAGGTGGATAGAGTGCATTACGAGCCATACATCAGGCCTAGCTATGTGAGGCAACTTAGTAGGGTATTCCCATTTTGGTTTTTGAAGGAATCCTATGCCCCTTTGATGAGACTCATTATTTGATACTTCAGTTGTGAGGGCTGGTTTTCACGCCTCTATGCATACCACATCATATTATTGATGCATTTCATGTGCCGAAATGTAGAGAGGATGACTACTCTTATGTAGAAGAGGACTCCTGAGCAACAGTACAACAACATTTATCACTATGCACTCATCAAGATCGTTGTTGTATATCAGCTTGGATTGCAGGGCATTGCATGGGAAGAGTTCATTTCCCGTGAATTCTTCACAACCCCTCAGCCTCCTCCGGAGATTGTTCATGAGCCAGGTGAACCTTCACATCAGGTTGAATGTCCCGAGACAGAGCGTATCAATGTGCCAGTGTTTGTTACTTATCAGAGAGGCACGAGAGCTTTATTTGCAGCAGCCCGATGAGTACTATCTCCACTCGGGGTGGAAGGGGTCTCGTTGCCGTCATCAGCAACACAGGCACAGGAATAGGTACAGGATAGAGGAAAGAGGCCCATGTAGGATGAGGGCCCTTCAGGAGGCTAGGATACTAATTTTGTATTGATTGATGAGAATTTGAGCTCTCCAAGCTCAAAATTGAGAGAGATCATCCAGGAGCAGAAAGTTGAGATCGATACATTGAACGACAAGCGGAAGAGATCTCAGTGGATCATAAACTATTTGGAGCAGTGAAAAAAACAGTTGGAGGATTAGCAGATGGTAATGGAGTTGCAAAACATCTGTGAGAACCGGAAAGCTGCCCGAAGAAGCCCGACTGAGATGACACCTATTGAGCGTGAGATCGAGGTTGATAGAGAGACTTGGCTTGAGAGGGTCAACATGCATCTTGAGAAGCTATTGGAGAAGGAAAAGAAGGAGAAGAACATGCTCAAACACATGAAGAACCACTATTGGGCCTGCAATCATGTTTGTAAAGTAAGGATCAAAATCTTGAAAGCGAGGCTAAGGAGGACATTGAAGCATCGCAAAAGGCATGATAGGCTCCAAATTTTGGCTAAAGCTTCTTTGGCTGAGCATAAAATCTGATTAGGTAACTCCAGCCCAAATTTCAAGGAATTTGGAAAAAAATTTGTCAATTTAGAATTTTTTGGTCACAAAATAGGTTTTCCTGCCCGATGCGTAGCGCCACTTGGCACGTGCTTACAATTGGTAGCTCTTCAGGGGGAAAAGTTTGTATTTTTGGATTTTTTATCAAAATTTATGCATTCTCATGGATTACCTAAGGATTTCATCAAGTTCTGGGTTGCCTAAAGGGTCAAAAACACCCTCAAAATGGCCTTTCTGCCACTTTTTGCACACATAGGAAGAAGTGTTGGGAGATTTAACTTTTGGAGGGGCAAATGGACACCAAATCTAGAACTTCCACTTGGGTTGGAAATTAGATAGGCAGGGATTTCTAACGAGCTATGATGAGCTCAATTTGGACTTCAGGAAGGGCCTCAAAATAAGCTCCAAATTTGTGCTACACATAGAGATTTTGGGTGCGGCGCATAGAGAATTTTGGCCTATTTTTCACTTAGCAGCTCAGAATTTCGCCTAGTTTTGGCCAGTTTCATTTTTTCATGTAACTCTTGATGTACCTAGATGTAATTTCATGACCATGATGTAATTTTGGCACATTTTTACTCATTATAGAAGATTCATTCACCAAAAGGTGAAATGTAAGTGAATGGATTAGTTTCCTAGCATATAGGGGCAAGTTGTTTCATTGCCTATTTTCTAGTTCCTAGTTTAGATATGGTTGAAGCCGCTCCTAGAATGATGAGCTTGAACCCTATAGGCATGGGAATGGGTTAGGATTTTCTATATGATGTATTTTCTCAGTCATTTTCAGGGTTGGACATTTGGGATTGCTTGGCACTTCATTGTACATTTCATCTCTGCACTTTTGGCAAAGGAATAGAGCAAGGTTTGTAGCACTCTTTGGGATCCATGTGGCTCTATGTTTTGATGGTGTTTTTCTCTATGTACTTGTAAGTTCACTAATGTTTATGTGTATCATTTTCCCTTCTCTTTCTTCTTAAATTAAACAAATCAATGTTTAAAGGTGGAATTCAGTAGCTTTGCTTTGCTATGCCTTCAATTTTGTTTAATTTTACATGTTTTCATTTGTTTGAGGAGGACTCTTGAGACCCTCTTGCCCTCTTCAGCTCCTCACTGGTCTGATCCATCCATTCAATCAATCTAAAGCATCAAAACTATTGCCTTCCTTGCCCCAATCATAACTCTACAAAAACTAAGCCTAATCCCCGCACCCAAAACTGCCTTTCCCTTTGATCCAAAAAAAACCCCCAAAGACATAATCCAACTCCTTCACTTATATACCTAGCCTAAAATTAGCTTTTATTTTAGTCAAATCAAGCCCTATTGATTACTTTTCACTGAGATTGACCCGTTGAGAGCCCTCTCCTGTTCTGGTAGCGCTAGCTACCAGATTGAGTGTGGTTTGATGTTACCCTGAACTCTGCCTTCTTTCAGCCTAAGGTAGATTTAGGCAATAACATCAACCATGATGATATGGTTTTCTGTGTATTGGGCCTTTCTAGGTGATCCAATGTTACTGATACTCTTTGCCGCTTCAACCGTCTCTGTCAACGAAAACCGAGCTTTGATTGCGCCGGGAAGGACTTCGCACGGTCAAACTCTGTATTTTTAATGAAAATTTCACTCTGATATCCTCCCGAGCTCTCCTTTGTACTTTAAACTCTAAAAATGATCTTTCTTTGGTTTTGTGCCACTGTAACAATGACCGTGGACCATGGCGGCATCCACCGTCTGTACCCTCCAAAAACACACAACTCGGTTATGAAATCCATGCATAGGGAAGGATGGCTATGGAGGGCGAGAAGGATGATAGTGCGACAGTGGTAGAAATGGTGGTTTCATATGAAACAATGGTGAACAATGTAGTGATATGATGTGGACTGTGACTAATAGGTTTTCGGTGGGGAAATGCTCCTGGACCGTTAGATCATGGTCTGGTGACGAAGATCGATGGCGGAGATTAAATAGTGGGATGGTTTATGAAGTTGGGTGGAATGCATTCAAATGAATGAAAATGTAATGAAAATGATCGTATGTGGTGGGACCCACCATGGGCGGAGGGCGATTCATTCAGGACCGTCGGATCTCGAGGGGAAATCGATGGTTACGATCGAATCGAAGGGGAGAAATGGGAGGGTCGGCTGTCCGATTGAATGATGGTGTGATTGGTTTATGGTCGTTGGATCTCAGACTAACGGATGGTTGATATTGGATCAGGGAGATCGAAATTGCAGAGGGCGGAAGGTGGCAGCAATTGAAAAATGCGATTGCGATTGAAGCGGGAGAGCACAGGCTGTCAGATCAATAGGAGAATCAATGACTAGGATGGGATCAGTGGATCGCAATCGGCGAATGCAGTCGGGTGGAACATTTAGAACTTGCAATTGCGATGGTAGCAATTGAGCGCCAGCCGTCGAATCTGGGTCTGGATCGACGAAGGAGATTGGATCGGCGGGGAAAAGAATGGAGCGACAGGACACAATGCGACAGGATCTGGGTCGTTGATTCTGAGTGGATGGATAGCTGTGATTTGATCAGGGAGTCACAATCGGGGGAAAATGAGGAGTGGCATGTTGAAGGTTTCGATTGCGATTGGAGCGGGAGTGCGATCAGTGTCGAGCCATCCGATCAAATGATAGATCAATGGTGGAGAATGTGGTAGAGGCCTTAAAGACCAAAGCCCAATCACATCGGAGTTTTTCATATAACAAAGAAATGTGCTCCTCCGAAATTTGTGATTGCGATTAGCGCTTTGAGCCTTTGCGCCTGGTTTTAGCGCAGGGTCACGTGGGGAAGTAGCTTGCGGGCTGGTGGGAAAGGGGCTAGGCCATGATATAAGTTGGAAAGTGGGTTTTTGCCCCTTTTTAGTGCATTTCAAGGCTGGGAAAGGGTAACGATAGAGGAAAAGAAGGGGAATTTGACCAAACAAGGGGTGAATGTAGGATTTAAAGGGGGTTTTGGGGGGATTTAGAGGGAGAAAAAGGGGGACTTTGACAAAGGGGAAAAAGGGTAAAATGGGACATTCTGCAAGGATACAAGGGGAAAATAAAGGCCTTTTGGAGCACAATTTTTTGCAATCAGTGAGGCTTATTGACTCCAGAACTGCAGAGAGAAACAATCAAAGGGCAGGGAACATGAAAAAGCTTCAAGGATGATGTGTTTTTCAACAGAAATGCATTCCTTGAAGGCTCATAAAACAAATTAGCCCCTTGCTTGCTTGTCAAGGAATTTATAGGGGGATAACATGCATAATAATGAAAACACTCCAGAGCTAGCTACACTGATTTTCTCGCATTTGGTTTTTTTCGGGGACAGTTGTCCAGAAAATATGTGTGTCACTTTGTCTATCAGCATGTTATTCGGTATTTGATTTGTATGTGCAGGCTGCTAGTTCTATTTAATTTTCTAATTTATTGAATATTTAGAAATTAACTTGTAACTTAATTCAATTTGGAGAAGGAAATCAAGATATTGTAGTAGGGTTCCTTAGATTAATAAGTTTTCACATTCCCTAGGTTTAGCCCCATTAGGTCACCTAGGGCATCAATTTCCTAGGAATCTATCCAGAGGATAACTTATATCTCCTAGAGGAAACTATGCTAGTGGGTCCCCTTACTCTCCTTAGGATTTGGACCAATTCCGAAGGTGGACTCTCAGGATACCTCAAGCCCTAGTTCTAGGATCAAGTTTTTCCTAGGTGTTCTTAAGGCTAGAACCTAGTAGGATCAGTTTGACCGATCGAAGTAAAAAATATTTACTGATCCTTTCCCATCACCTTGTCATGGAAAATAAAATCATTGGCTACTAAATTCCATCTCCGAACCTGGGTTGGGTCCAATTGGCCTCGTGTGGTCCCATTTAGTGTCAAAGTGTAATGTTCCTTTTTCGGGAATTTCTGCAATAGGGTCCTCAAGGACATTGTATAAGGAAGCCAATGCAAGAATAAGCTGAAAGGGGACTTGGATCCCTTTTTTTACCCTTCATACATTACTCTTCCAGGAGATTATCTCCAAGAAATAATCCTATGTATATCAAATAATGCCCAAAAGAGAGAGCTACAACAATAGACGAACTCCAACAAGTAGCAGTTGTGAAACATCAATAGATATGGAGCAAGAAGAGTGCATAGCTATTATATTATGTGAAACTATTAATATATATACAATAAATTCAGGAAAGACCTGTCAAGCTAGGCCAAATCAGCCCCAAAACAAATGTACATGCAAAGTGAAAGTACACAGCTACACAACCCAGCAACAAGCTATGACTGCACAGTCTATAGTGAGAAATGACTAAAAACTGATATAGATACAATGATATAGCAATAATAGGCTCAAATAAAGTGGGGGAGAAATATCTCCACCCCAGAAAACAATACTACAACAATCCTCCAAGGGATTGGCCAAAATACACTAAATGACAAAATGCCAGAGTTGCTGGGTAGCAGCAGCAACTCAATAACAATACAAAAATGGAGAAGGATGGGAATGCTGCAAATGATGTGGAAGGCTTCTCCAATGATATTCAAATTGAAAGGGTTCTCCCTCCACTAAAGATTAGACCCTCCTATCCACAGTGTGAACCCCTCCTGCATGTGCCCACTGAAAATAACACAATATGGAGAAGTGACTGTGTTGTGAATGAGAAGAAACATATGGCCCAATGCCAAAATATGAAATGAAGCTCTAGGATATTCCTCACTGATCTGTGAGAGAAGGAATGAGCTCCTCCTCTACAAAACTAGCTCCAGAAGTGGGTGATAGTGAATCCTCGCTACAACCCCCAGCAACTCAACGTTTCTGCCAAGCTGTAAAATGTTGTATCTGAAGATGGTTACCTTGGCCTCAAGCCTAGATGTGAGGAGAATGAATATCAGTTTCTCCAAATCTTTGCAGTGAAGGAGAGGAAACTTCTAAATAGAAATCTCCCTTGTGCTAAGCAACACAAGCTATCCCAGTTGAACAACTAGAGAGAGAAAAGCAAAATTGAAATCTTCAACATAATGAGCAATGGATCCCCTTCCCTCTTTTATGCCAAGAGTAGAATTCCTTGCTGTGGAACCCACCCATTAGGGTTTCTCCCATCCAATAATATTCCTCCTATGAAAACTGTGTTGTCCCACTTGGCGACTCACTCCCTCCGTGTAGCGTTGTTTGACATGGTCAAACTGGACCTAGTCTTCTTGTATTTTCCCCTTTTCACACTAGGATATGAGAAATAAGCCAGTTAAGTGACCCCTTTGCACATTATTAGTTTTTATTATGTATCTTCATGGGCTCCCTTACCCATTTTATTCTTTTTATTTAAAGGAAAGAAAAATTAATGTTCCAATTAACTTAATGAAAATTTTGGAAAATTACAGTCCTCCCCTCCCAAAGATTGCTTGTCCTCAAGCAAGTGAAAGGGTAGACTAATTCTTCTTCTCCTCACCTATAGCACCCATGTATGATGATATCCTCCAAGAAATAGAATACTATTACATCAATAAATCTCCCATAATGCCTCTCCTCAACATGTAAATTAGCTACCAAGCTATCATCATGAAAAAGTGAGGTGCTCAAGAGAGTGGAAAAGTGTTTTCTAGAGGTCCTCCCAAGGTATGGAGTCTGAAATGTGTTGGGATACATTCTCCCCATGTGTATCCTCCATCCCCAAGCAATCAACCATGCAAAATGAGTCACGTTCCATCTAGGCAACTCTTGGAAATCATCCTCAACTTGAAGTCCTGGAAAAGTAGGTGGGCTGAAATTTTGGTCATGGTAGACATAGTAGCCTGCCCTACACTATCTTCCTCTCCACTTAAGACAAGTTTAGATGACTTTCTGATCTTGGGTTGCAATAGTGTTTCCCTCCCATGGCAAGAAAGAAGCTAGACCTCCAAAGGTCCCTCTCCCAGCGTTGTGAATCAAACTAGCCCAAACCATCTCATACATGATGGAAAAGAGCTTACTACCATATGGCATCCCATACATCTCATGGTCCTCCTCATAAAGAAACAAATATTTTGGTATAGAGGCCATGTCCCCCCTCATGCTCCCCTTAGAGCATGCAATGCAGGAAGTGTGCGGATGCTTCTCCCCCAAGAACACATCCACACCATGTGTCTCTCCTTCCTTATAATACATATGGGGCTGTTGATGATATATGGCTGAAACATAATGATATTCAAGAGAGATCCAAGCCATTCCATCAAATCCAATACCCATGGGGTGCGTCCCCAAAAATCTCAAGCTCTCCAAATGGCTCCTCCCATTTGAAAACAAGAGATGCAATATGGCAATCAAGGTTGGCCCATTGGTTTTTCTAAAATATGCAGTGTGAGAAATATGGAGAACTATACTCCCTATGGGCATTCTCAACTCTTGTGCCACTCCTCCAATGGTGCTTCCCATGTCCAATGTTCTACTAGCAGAATATGAAGCATAAATCTGTGAAAGAAAGGAGGTGAAACATAGCTCCACACGTGGAACCAATGCAAGGCATTATTGGCTTGCCTCAATATAATGTGAAACAAGTGTCCTTCCAGCCACTTGTTTTCTGCCACATCCATCTTGCAAGATGAAATCATGAAAACATAATTTGGTGCCAATGTTGCACACCGAAAATCCTGTGGATTTCCCCCACAATCCACCACTAAGATGGCCATCATAATTACTAAAATTGACCATAAGTACAAAAATACATAATTTTCAAGAAGGAAAGATCCTCCTTGATATGATATGCTACTAAAAAATATAAGAGAGTGAAAAACATAAAGGAAATAGTTACCTCCCTCATCATGTACTCTGGTCTTTGAGCTAAAATGGCTCAAATAAAAATTCTCCCTTATTGCAACAGAGTAGGGAAGTGGTTGTGCCAACCATATCATCATTTCTCAAGCTTTGAATCTATCCATATTCTAATATACATCCATTAGGATGCCCTCCCAAGTGGACTCCTCCATCAACAAATAGTATGCATAAGAATGCATGAAAGGAGAACCCATAAATGTTGCATGTAGGTGTCTCCCCTTGTGCTTGTGAACCCAAGCCAAGAAGATCAAGATATATTAAGGAGTGCTACCATCCATGACTCCCTCATCCTCATCTCCTACACGTATCCAAGTTACATCACTTATGAAGTGTTTTTGGAAACACTTCAACAAGTAATCCCAACTCTGAAGTGACAGCGCTACTGGCCTGTGGAGTAGGGCCACTATCATCTCAAAGCTCAATTCTTTGAGATGGATCTTGTAAAAGACTCTACTCATCATGTTTTTGCACATATAGAGTCCCTCCCATGAAGAAGTTACTACTTGGGCATCTAAGGCCAAGGAGCAGCCCCTTTGCACCATGCTAGTGCCTTCTCCTACTCCTGCAACATCTGAATATAATATGAGCAACAAGAATGTTTGTTGCTCCTTCATACTCCCACCATAGAAAATATGTGAAGGTGGCATAATGAGTGGTAAGAATAATTCCATCTCATCATAATGCACCCATTCTCCTTTCTGCCCCATGGTGTAAGTATCCTGCCAGCCCACCTCCTTCTCCATACCCCATGAAAAAGGATGGGCCCTATGCTGGAAAAAATCTCTCAAGAGTAGCCGATGCAGCATTGCCTCTTGCTGCCCTATGTCTTAAACTTGCAAAAGGATCACCATCCTCTTGCCTTCCATCCACATCCACTTAGCTCCTTGTGGATTTCCCCTGTCATTCTATTTCTTGGTCTCCTCCCAACAAGGGCTACCATATTCCTGAAATAGATTTTGGCCTTTTCATTTCATGGGACACTGAAATGCAATCTCTTCCATGAAAAAGTTTCTAAACCGAAACCTCAATGGTGGTACACAACATATTAATGATGTATAAGGATGATGGCATAATGCAGTGAAAATTTCCTGCTTTAGACAATCAACATGCAATGATATACAATCCTCCATGAAAGATAAGATCTTAGGCATACCTTGAAGAGTTTTGGAAGAATCTTGTGTTGTAGCATGAGTCTCTTCCTCAATAGTGTTGGATGCCTCCACTTCTGGAGATGAAGGTTGATTCCCCATCACTATTACAGTGCTATTATGTGCCTCTTAAAATGGTGGTGAGGGCTCCTCCCTCCTTTGACCAAATCTCTGGATCAATCTTTGAGAAAAAACAACAAGAGTAGAAACCCTTGCATGGTCCCAATGGCTGAACCACCAAGTCTTTGCTTCACCCTCAAGGTGCATCACTGCAACTTCTATAGCCTCTCTATATACTATAGGATGTAGCAAGAATAAAGCCTCTATATTCTTCACCCAGTCCTCTGCTACACATGTGAGTGATCCATCAAAGGTGGACAATAGAAATCTATTGCCTCTCATCATCCTATAGTTGTGGGGTCTTCTCTCTTCTTTATGCTGAATACATTATGGAAACGATAGAGTCTCTTGGAAGGCTCTAGGGTTTTCTTGGTAATCAGCAAGATACTCACTTAGAATATTGAATTCCAAGTGTTTCGCATGCTCCATTTCTCCTCCTTGGTGAGAGTAGGAAGTGTAGGGTTCTTCCTCTTCTCTTTCTTCAGTCTTCTCAACCTCCTTGGAGAGGCCTTTGTTGGATCTAAAAAATAATGACAGTAATCTCATCCTATACATAATATTTATCTCTTCTATCTCTGCAATTCGAACTTTCACAGGCTGGGCCAAGTTCGAAGCTCTGATACCACTGTAATGTTCCTTTTTCAGGAATTTCTGCAATAGGGTCCACAAGGACACTGTATAAGGAAGCCAATGAAAGAATATGCTGAAAGAGGACTTGTATCCCTTTATTTACCCTTCATACATTACTTTTCCAAGATATTAGCTCAAAGAAATAACCCTAGGAGGGTTATTCAGATCCTCGAACCCTATGTATCTCAAATAATGCCTAAAAGAGAGAGCTACAGCAATAGATGAACTCCAAAAAGTAGCAGTAGTGAAACATGAATACATATATAGAAAGAAGAGTGCATAGCTATTATATTATGTTTAGATATTAATATATACACAAGAACTTGAGGAAAGACCTCTCAAGCTAGGCAAAATCAGCCCCAAGAGAAATGTACATGCAAAGTGAAAGTACACAGCTACACAACCCAGCAACAAGCTATGACTGTGCATTATATAGTAAAAAATGATTGAAAAATGATATATATAATTATATAGCAATAATAGGCTCAAATAATGTGGGGCAGCAAGATCTCAACCCTAGAAAATAATACTACAATAATCCTCCAAGGGATTGGCCCAAATACACTAAATGGAAAAATGCTGGAGTTGCTGGGTAGCAGCATCAACTCAATAACAATAAAAGAATGGATAAGGATGGAAATGATGAAAATTATGTAGAAGCCTCCTCCAATGATATTCAAAGTGAAAGGCTGCTCCCTTCACTAAAGATTACACCCTCCTATCCACAGTGTGAACCCCTCCTACAAGTGCCCACAGAAAATAACGCAATATGGAGAAGTGATTACGCTTTGAATGAGATGAAACATATGGCCCAATGCAAAAATATGTAATGAAGCTCCAGGATCTTCCTCACTAATCTCTAAGAGAAAGAATGAGCTCCTCCTCTGCAAAACTAGCTTCGGAAGTGGGTGATAGTGAATCCTCACTACAACCCCTAGCAACTTAACATTTCTGCCAAGATGGAAAACATTGTAGCTGAAGATGGTTACCTTGGCCTCAAGCCTGGATGTGAATAGAATGAATATCAAGTCCTACAAAGCTTCCCAATGAAGGAGAGGAAACTTCTAAACAAAAATCTCCCTTGTGCTAAGTAGCAAAAGCTATCCCAGTTGAACAACCAGAGAGAGCAAAGCAAAATCAAAATCCTCAACATAATGAGCAATGGCTCTTCTTCCCTATTTTATGCCAAGAGGCAGACTCCTTGCCATGGACCCCACCCATTAGGGTTTCTCTCATCCAATAATATTCCTCCTATGAAAAATGTTCTATCGCACTTGGTGACTCACTCCCTCCATGTAGTGTTGTTTGACTTTGTCAAACTAGACCTAGTCTTCTTGTATTTTCCCCTTTTCACAGTAGGAGATGAAAAATAAGCCAGTTAAGTGACCCATTTTCACATTAGGAGTGTTTATTATGCATCTTCATGGGCTCCCTTACCCGTTTTATTCTTTTTATTAAAAAGAAAGAAAAATTAATGTTCCAATTAACTTGATGAAAATTTTGGAACATTATACAAAGGCCTTTCATCATGGACCATTTGGGAATCCAAGTTTCCAAATGATTTTAGGGATTGATAACTTCCTTCATAAGTCTTATTCTTCTCCCTCAACCCTTCAATCCCCAACTTCTCTCCCTAGAAGATTATTTCCCTTTCTTAAAAGGAAAGTAAGTCCCACTCTTTATTCTATCTCAAGGAAAGTGTTTCTAGGGTCACATCCCACCTATTCATTAACCTATACTCTGCAAGTGACTTTGTAAACTATCTAGACTCCTACCATTGGTGAAATTCCATGAAGAGAAAGGAGTTTTAGATGTGGTGACAATGGGCTAAGCCTCCACCATTTCCCTTTTCCTAGCAGTTTCCCTCTTAGGAACCCCTTTTAGGTCCACTACTACTTTGAGTGGTAACAAGTTGTTCACAACTCCATTTGTGAACAACTCTTTGCTATGCCTAGTTTTTCCATAATACGGCTCCAAAGTGAGGATTCTAGGGCTATGGAGGCTATCCTTCTTCTCACTGAATAAATCCTCTACAATATAGTCAACTAGGGCTAGTTGGCTGGCCCACTTGACTGCTACTTTAGTCCTTAAAATTCTTCACAGCCTTAGGCCATATACACCTTCCGTTCTACCAATATTTTTTTCCTTCACAAGAACAAGAGTCGGGGCTCTTCTTTTACAGTCACATGACAACCCTCCAATTGTACTTACACTACGATAAATCTTCCCAACCAGAGTCCTTTTTTTTAATGATCAAGGGCCCACATTATTGTCTTCATCTAGGGCTCTTAAAATCTGCCACCTAACAATCATTTCACTCCTCTCAAAATCATTGTTCTTGTGTATCAAAAATTTTATCTTTGTTATCCATTCCATGAACAAATATGAACTAATCCTCTTATCATCCTTCTAGAAATTTGTAAATGAATGAACTAGGGTCACAGATCAACCACTAACAATCCATTGACTAATTTTGTATATGCTGCTTCAGATCCCTGTATAAAACTCTATCAATACTCCACCAAAATCAACTCTTGTGCATTTCAATCCATTCGTCATATGGAACATTTCTTCTCCATGCACAATCTTTTTCTTAGGTTCCACCCTCCTTTAGACCTCTTGTCTCCACACATACTTAATCTTCAAACCATATTCCAGAAATACGGTCTATATTGCAGAAATAAACCTCTCTTTAAGGATCACAACTCGTCTTCTCCTACACAAATTTGTCACAGTATTAAGGGAATACCTTATTAAATAAACATGCTATGAAATTGTACTCACTAGGGAATTATACTTATGTACTTATAATTTTTGTAGAAAAAACCCTATCCACCCATAGAAAACAAATGACTCTTGCCTCCATAACACACTCGACCTAGCTCATATGGATCCATATATTCTGGGTATTTCTTTCACTGAATCTTAAAATGAACTTAATATCTCAATTTCAACCCTCAAAATAGGGTTACCTAAGTCAATATTATGCCTGCGTCTACTACTGTTATGGCTCTAAATTACAATGCAATCCCTCCTGAATTTATGTTGGTCTTTATCACAAACCTTGCAGAGGCCTACTAACCAACACAAGGCAAGATGGTATCAACCCTCTCTTCTATTTAATGTAGAAAATCTAACCAACGAAATTCAATTTGATGTTTTAATGTACTAAAACAAGATATTGAATCCTTCCTACAATTTGCGGAAATAAAACATGATCGCACAATCACATATAAGTAAGAGAAAGAAATTATCAATCGGACAACACAAGATGTATTTGGGAAAATAAAATGCTCAAAACCCTCTATCTCTATTGTGTACTAAGTCAAGGAACAATGAAACAATACAATTCTTAATATCTCTTGACATTCTCAGCTAGCACTCTGCCAATTGTCTCCTGCTCATCTAGGAAAAAATAGTCTAGTACTTAGCCAATTCTCAGACTTACTTCAGCCTTACTTGCTCATGAAAATCATATGTAATTAGCTCCCTATTAATTAGGAAAATCAACTTTCTTTGATTGAACAATCCATCATTTCATGCCAATGACTTCATAATTATACATGGGAAATTTTATATAAATACAACTGATATTTATGTTCCTCTAAATTGTGTTACAATAAGCCTCAAGGGCCTTTTTATTATTTAAAAATAAGAGAAAAACCTAAACAACCATAACCCTAACCCGATGAGATGTAATACCAAGAATGTATGGGACTCGTTGGGGTTAGTGGGGAAGCCAACTTCCCGCAGTCATAACTTGGTCATATTATCCTTGTTTGACACACATGATGCCTTGTTAGAAAGATATCTTTGAGGGCTACAACTGCTGATGTGATTTCTTTGAAATTTCCAAAACTTGCATGCCCAAAAAACATCGTTTGGGGCCTAAAA
Organism: Pinus albicaulis; assembly: GCA_034641835.2. Classification (NCBI taxonomy): domain Eukaryota; kingdom Viridiplantae; phylum Streptophyta; class Pinopsida; order Pinales; family Pinaceae; genus Pinus; species Pinus albicaulis. The sequence goes on from JAXQQM020080487.1 coordinate 158,694, forward strand.
ATGGCTCTAAAATTTCAAGACCAAAAAACTAACAATAGTAAACTGTGCTATAATTATGGAAACTGAAAAAACTAAAAGAGAAAATGGTGAGGGACCTAATGGAAAAGGTGGTTGCCACCAATATACACCTCAATCACCTTAACTAGAATTTATTGAGCTAACTCAATCATCATGACTTAGTTATCTGACACAAGTAGTTATGAGATGAAATTACAATTTATCGTCCAATTTATTTAAGGGAAAAATAAATTAGACGCGTCACATTCCTCACTTCTGGTACATCAAAATTCCTCACCAATGTGGGTGAATTTTTTTGTCCTTTCTAGTTGCCAATTTCACTTTTTCTTGTTGAAAATTTGAACACTCCCTCTCAACAAGAAACGAATTCAATATATCCCCATCCGGTAGCTTTGGAATGTTCTTCATGCAAAAATTATCTAGCGTTGTTTGCACCTACAAATATTGAAACTAAATAGCCTTCGAACAACTGAATCCGTATAATGCATTTGTCATCAGAGTCTTATGACTGTTGCTAGCTATTGCACCTGTCTAGTACTAGATTCTTTGTGATGCTACTGACATCTGCATCTGTGCCCCTCAAATTGTTGCCAAATTTGATCTGCGTTCCAGTATCCGACATTTGTCACTCTAGTTTCTATCTTGCTAACATATTACTTCATCAATCTAGTTGATCCTTCATGCTACTGTTGTATTGTGGCTTCCTTGTAGCTAGGTTCAATCAAGGAGACACGCCATCTCAATGGACCTTACCCGAGTTTCTTATCTTGAGATTATTTCTACACATCAACCCACCTTTCACCTACAAGTATGGATTCATGTGCCCCCTCTGCCCATCTTGATCCAAACTTTCCCCTCATGGAGGTCTCTTCTTGACTGGATGCTTCCACTCAGTCTCCTCTCTGCTTCTTTGAATGTGGTTGCTCCACAACCTTCTGAAACTTCTTTTGAGGTTTCATGTTGAGAGGTAACTTATGCTCCCTCTCAACCACCAAGTCTCTAACCTCTGCTTTGCTCCTCAAATCTTTGCATGCATCTGGTACCTCAACTTCATATAGTTTCTTGACACACACACATTGTAATTGTCCCATTGTTACAAAATTTTCTGAAAAAGAGATGATTTTAAATAAAAAATATCTCCCTCATTTGAGCTTTGATTCGACTGATTTTCTTTTCCCATTTGGGTAGCTTTCAAAAGGAATCCAAATATTCTATTGGTTTTTGAAAAATTAACACCAAAAAATTCATATATTATCTACAAAATAGCCTCCCAAAAAATTCTTGTTATGATATCATGTAAAACATATAGCCAACGAGATTCAATCTGATCGTGTAATGGAGTAAAACATGATATTGAATCCTTCCTAGAATTTATGGAAAAAAACACAATCACACAATCACATATAAGTAAGAGAAAGAAATTATCAATCGCACAACACAAGATGTATCTGGGGAAATCAACTGCTCAAAAATCCTCTATCTCTATTATCTATTAAGTCAAGGAATCATGAAACAATACAATTCTTAATCTCTCATGAGATTCTCCAGCATTCTGCCAATTGTCTCCCACTGATCTAGGAAAACTTAGTCTACTACTTAGCCAATTTTTAGCCTTACTTTAGACTGCCTTGCTCATACAATTTCAATGGAATTAAATCCCTATTAATTAGGAAAATAATTTTTCCTTGATTGCGCAATCCATCATGGCATCCTTATGACTTTATAATTACACATGGAAAATTTTCTCTAAATACAACTGATATTTATGTTCCCTTTAAAATCTATCTCAATTGGGTCTTTCTCGAAACTGACATGCATGCAACTATTAATAGTGAATTATTAGTTATCTCATTGATCACTCATTGTGAATTAAATCTATTTTAATTCAATGGACCTCTGAGTATCTCATCACTTAGTTAGATATAGTTAAATTTATTTTAAATCATTTAATTGAGTTAACTAATTCACAACTACACCCCACTAATGCATCAACTAGAACTAGACCTTAAAAATCTTAGAATCCCCCTATATGCCTCATCTTAGACCCTCAACTCGAATTTCTTGATCTAACTTAGTCATCATGGCTTAGTTAATTGACACAAGTTGTTATGAGATTAAATTACAATTTATTTTATCGAAAAACAAATTAGACGCTCCACATTCCTCACTTCTGGTGCATCAAAATTCCTCACCAGTGTGGGTGCATTTTTTTTGTCCTTTCTGGTTTCCAATTTCACTATTTCTTGTCTCAAATTTCAACATTTCAAAATTTGATGTGACCTTCACACAAAGACACCATTTAAATCACCTGCCCAGATTATCGTGAGAAACCTCTCTTAAACTTTATTTTCCAGAAGAGAACCAACAATAAGACATCCTACTTCCTAGCTTGAACTGACCATTAATGTATGAAACATTCTTGTGAACCCTCACATAAAGATCTTTATCTTAGAGGATGACCATGAAATCCCTTTAGAAACCCTTACTTGGCCCTCGTACTCGACCTAATTTAGAACTACATCTCTCTTCATCCCCTTGATCAAATGAGATCCTTCTCACTTGATGTTCTTTCCTTCATCCTAAGGCCTCCTTAAATAATTTTTTCTAAGGAACCTTCTATAACTTATTGGTTTTATCCACTTAGACCTTAAGAAATATTAATATTCCTTTTTAATTTTCATTTAGATTTTAAACCCCATCTTGGGTCCAAAATCCCTTTTCTTGTCTTCTTTTCCCACAAATCCTTTTGTGACGAAACTCAAAAAAACCCATCTCAATAAGCCTGTGGAGTACCTCCCAAGATACATAGTTCAACAACATAGTCTAGTTGTGGTAACCATAACTTGGTCAAACTCTTGTAGTCAAGCAAGGGCTTGGTTGGGTTCCCAAGTTGCAAAGTAAGTAAGGATACTTGTGAGGGCATGATAGCTAGGGAGGGTCAGGGCATGCAAAATAATGGAAAGGCATTCTAACACATGTCAAAAAATGTCAATGCTTGTTGAAGAGTGTTAGGGATTGTCGAGGCATGTCAAGGGATTACTACGTCAAAATGAATGGAAAGGAATGAATAAGAGTGTGTGCTAGGGAGTGTCAAAAAATTCAAGTGTGCCAGGGTTGAAGTGCATTAGCTGGAGAAATCCATAATAGGATTTACAGGATGCAAGCCTACAGTTGTTATATCGGGCTCAACATAGCACTAGTTCTAGACAAATGGAGATCACTTTGTGCTAGGCACTACATTGTTTTTCCTTTAACTATTTTTTTTATATGATATGTGGCACATTTTGGATACATGCACATGCTTTAAAATATTCTAGATAATCTCATATTGTACATTGTTTTGTATAAGTTTTGGGGCACTCATTATGTCTCAGCTTATATCTTGTGTGGCTTGTGCATCTTGAGGTTCTTGCAAACTCTCAGTTAATGTTCTACTATTTATATGAACTGAACATACATGTGAAATATTTCTTGTGTAAGCTATGTTTCTTAGTTTTTTTTATGGCCATGGCTATATCATGTGATCCTTGTCTTCATAACTAGTTAAGTGGAAAAATTTGAGCTTGTCCATGCATGCCATAAGATGAGTTATAGGAAATTCTTAGGTGAACAAGGAAAAATTTATCTACTTGTAATAGGTGAAATTGGTCGAGTTGTTCCAGTTTAAATAGGCCAATATTGTCACATGAACTGCAGTAGCCAAGGACTTCATTGGGTTCCCAAGTCGTGAAAAATGTAAGGGCTAATGTGAGGACATGAGTTCCAAGGAATGCTAGGGAATGCAAATATGTGCCAGATAGTGCGAAGGCATGTCAAACATGTTATGATTTTCCAAGTGATAAGGCATTCCAAGATCTACAAGGGTGTGTCAATGCATGCCAGGGATTTTCAAAGAAACAAAAGGGAGAAACGAGTTAAAATACAAGGAAACGAACACATAAGAGGATTAATAAGTCATCATTTTACCTTTTCCAATAGGGGCATGCTAGGAACACCAACATTAGGTGGCAATAGGTGCCAAGTGAAAAGTCTTAGTGCATTCTAAGTGCTAAGTATTCCTTTGTTTCTTCTCATCTATTTTCCAACAATTGATCTCAAATAAATTTAATATTAAACCATGCCAAATCATAACAAGGCATCTAAACATATTCCATACATGCTAAGACTTTCCAAGCACCAACACGTGCCAAGTGCCAATATGTGTCAGGGAGTGTTATGCATGCTATGAAGTGGAAGGGCATGTTGAAGAGTGCTAAGGTGTGCTAGAGAGTGCTAATGCATATTGAGTAGTGTTAAGGAGTACTAGGACAAAACATTAAGGGAGCACCAGGTAAAAAATCATGGAAGTTAATGAATATGAGGAACATGTGCCAAAGGCTAGTGTTAATGAGTGCTAGATGTCATGCCAAGGAGGGAGTGACAATGTATGCTAAGCATTGGTAAGGCATGCTATGGAATATCAAGGAATCTCAAGAATTTCTAAAGTGTGCTTGGGACTTCCAGGTTGTGCTAATTATATATTTCAATTAATAGTGTCAAGATATTCCAATACATGCCAAGTGCTAAGGATGTGTAGGGTGCTAGGGTATGTCAATATGTGTCAAGGCAATGAAAAGAAGAACCAATAAGAAGGTTAATAAGTTGGGACTTTATCTTTTTAAAAAGGGTCATGCTAGGCACACTAATAAGGGTCTCAATACATGCGAAGTGGCATTGTGTGCCAAGTGCTAATGTATGTCAATGCATTCAACTAATAAGGGAGTGCATGCATGCCGACACATGCTAGGCGAGTTCCATGTTGTGCTAGCGCATGCCACCATGTGCTTGGGCTTCAGTGTCATCACAAGATGTTCTAGGGACAAATATGTTCCAGGGCATGTGAGGTGCTAAGAAATGTTAGTGTGTGCCAAAGCATTAATTTAAGGTGCACCTAGATTGTTGAGGAGTGTTAAGTCTTTATCATTAATAGAATTGTCAGAGCTTGATTATGTATTAAATAATATATTTCCTACACACACTAATGGAACTTTATCTAAAGGGAATTTTCTAGATAGTAGAATAAATAGATCTAAATCATGTGTTGTTTCAAAGGAAAACTCTATTCAACTATTCATTATTTGAGGGAAATGATATACAGTAATTACTTCTTAAAAATTTGACCGAATCTAACCACTATGGCCTTAGACAAAATATAAAAAATACCCCACAATAATGGTCGTAAATCGTTATCTTTTGACAAAAAATATATTAACAGGCACATAGCATCATCAAAAACTCATTGGAATGATCAATGATGACGAAATTTTTTTGACTATCACCAAAAGTAACCAAAAGAGCAATAGTGAGGGTCATTAAAAGTTCATCACTAGAAGTGTCACCAAAGAGAGAATTAGTGATGGGCCTTTAACGACCCTCACTAACAGTGTCAATGAAAATGGCTTTGGTGACGAAAATACCATAACTATATACACTTACAATGATGTTTTTTTAAGGACAGTCACAATATGTGACATTGGTGACATACCTTAAAGGTTTGTCACAAGCATGACCCTCACCAATGTCCTTTTTTCTTGTAGTGGGTAAATACCCTTCGTGTTTTTAAAATTAGTGTGCCAACACATACGAGACTTTTTTTATTTGTAATTACATGTATATGTGACTTTTCTTCACCAAAACTACATATACACTCATTCTGGATGTATACTCGAGTTCCCTTGGTGAAATGTGTGGGTATACGCAGGTTACCTTCATCAAGCTTGCGTATACATCTTGAAAATTTACCCTGATCATTCCTTTGTCACTAACTGGAATAAATTTCTCTGTCACATCTGAACTGACGTGTAGATACATCAATTTTACATCTTCAACAAATAGGTTGCTATCAAAAAGCAACTCATCAAGTAGGTTGCCATCAAGGACAAAATATTACATCATAATGCCAACAATTTTATGTGTTTAATGAACATCATATTTCATAAGTACCTTGATAAATTTTTACTGGTGTTAAAGATGATATTTTAGTGTATTCGAAGAATGAGGAAGAGCGCAAAGAAGGTATGAAATTAGTACTCAAAAATTTAAGAATACATTATTTATATGCAAAACTTAGCAAATGTGAGCTCTATAAAGATAGAATAGAATATTTCGATCACGTCATTTCAAATTAGGGACTTGCTTTTGAGCTTCAAAAGATTAGGGCTAATATAAATTGAACTATACCTAAGTATGGCCAACTGTCTACACATTTAAGGAAATCAATGAATATTATTGAAGCATTATAGCAGGATTCTCTAAACTGTCTTATCCTATTACATCCTCGCAACAGAAGGGGATAAAATTTGTGTAGAAAAAAATAGTCATAAATGTTTTGACAGATTGAAAAAATTACTCACAGTAGCTCCTATAATAAAAATTCCACATCGAAACAAATAATTTACCATTTTCATTTATGCTTGTCTATAAGGACATGGTAGCGTTTTAGTGCATGAAAATTTAGGAATAGACTTTGAATATGGGAAGCTAAAAACACATGAAATGAATTATGTTGTATATGATTGGGAAATAGATACAATAATTAATCTTATAAAGATGTGGAGACACTACTTGTAAGTTAAAACAATCACTTTTGTGACATATCAGATTAGCCTGAAATATTTTTTCGGCCAACCAGATCAAAATGCTAGACAGGAAAGGTGGATGGATTTCCTTAGTGAGTTGAAGTTTGATATTTAACACATAAAAGGAATGGAGAATAAAATAGAATATGCCTTGAGAATTCATGCACATGTTTTAATTATGGTATTAGTTGGTGTTTTAATTGTGCTACATGTTTGATATAGAATATTAAAATTTCAATATAAACAGATCATAAATACTAGAAACTTGAATAAGACTTTCAACAAAAGCTAATTCTAGGATATGATGATTTTTTTTTTTAAATTGAAAACCTACAAAATTATATTCTATATTCCCAATATAAATTATTTAAAACAAATGAAACTAGATGAATATCATAAGAAACCATATGTAGGACATCGTAGATATGAAAGTATGATAACAACAATAAGGAAGGAATTGTTTTGGTCGAGCATGAAAAAGGAGTTGGAAGAGTATTTAGAAAAATTTCTAGAATTTCAATAGGTAAAGGTGTAACACCGACACCCTGCTCTTTTTTTGAACCCAATTCCCATTCCTGAATGGAAATCAGAAGTGATTTGATTGGATTTTAGTATAGGTTTACCAATTACAATACGAAAACATGATTCCGTTATGGTGGTGATGGACACCTTGAGTAAAGAAACACATGACATACCAATATAGTCTAATTATGGAACAACGCATATTTTCAATATCTTCATGAAGGTTGTTTTCCAGCTACATGGGTTGTCAATAGTGTTAGTGTCAGACAAGTATGATAAGTTTACCTCCAATTTTTGGAAATATCTGTTTGGGGGCATGTGAACTAAATTGAAATTTAACACTACATATCACCCTCAAATGGATGGATAGATACAGATAAACAATAAAATATTAAAATATATGTTGAGAATGTACATCATGGACAATCCTACCAAATGGGAGGATTTTCTACATTTAGCAACACCTTCCAAAATTCAATAAAAATTAGAAATTTTGAAGCTTTGTATGGAAGAAAATGCAATACACCTCTCATTTGGAGTAAACGAAAGGATATATTGATATTAGGACATTATGTCTCGTAGGAAATGGAACATAGGTGTAACACCCTTGATTTGCAGCTATTATGTTTTATGTAGATAAGAAAAATACTATGTGGACCTATGAAACAATTATGTTGAAGGAATTATCATTATAATTAATAATTATTGAAGAAAATTATATCGATTTTATAAAGCCAGAGTAATGAATTAGTATTTAGAGCTGACTGACAATTTTTATTTTTCCTTCCCTTAAAGCCATATGTTACATTACTGCATCCAACTTGTATGTCCAGAGATATTATTATTTCTTTACTTAGATCATTGCATCATTCATAAGCAGTAAGCATGAAAAGAAATAACAAAACATAAGAAACACATATGAACACCAGGATTTAAGGTGGAAACCCAATTCGGGAGAAAACCACCACTGTTGTAATCTTTGTCTTCAATATTTATTATAGAGAAAAATTCTTACAATTTTATGCTGGTGCAGACTCATACCAGCATGTAGGCACCCACCTACAGAAGGCTGCAACCTTCTCTCGTTTAACAGCCTCTCCTGGAAGGGAGCTACAACCCCCTGAATGAAGGATTCAACCTTCAGCACCTCATGGACCACGTTTCATCAATTTTCAGACTGGCTCCAACCCACACAATTCATCAAACTAATAGTAGCATAATCAACATTCGAACAACCCAGATCATTATAGCAGTAAAACAGGAGAACAGATCAGACATTTCTTTCTGCGCTTTTTCTTCACTGAACCTGCGTATGCACATGATTTAACAGAAACAAACCTGTGGATGCATATGCGTATAGATCTTTAATCATTATAGGGCAGTACAATTCTTCAGAACAGATATATTGCTCATATTTTACCCTTTACTTCAGACAATGTTTGCCTCATCTCAGATCTAAACATTCCATAAATAGATCTAGGAAATACATATACATTTCAGATCTAGAGATATCTCTTCATCATTTTCTTCATAGGTGCATTAAGAATTCAGATCTATCAGCAACCTATTACCCATTCCATACATATATAATTCAGAGCGAAGTATTCATTCACAACCCTTATGCGTTCTTCAAGATTTCGTCAGTCAATTGAACCAGGAATTAATCACCATCTGATTAAATATCTTGATCATCATCTTCACAAGTGCGCCATAGATTCAGATGTATCAGAGTTTATTCATACAGATATCTCTAAAAGAGATTCGTTTATTATCAACCCTTTTTCACACGCACACCCTTCTTCATAATTCTCATCACTTTATATAGTTTATTCCCTTATTAAAACCATGGGTCAAAACCATTCAATTACTAATGGTATTCATATTAAAATTTGAGCCAATCCAATCTTCGTTCTTCTATACACGAAATGTCCCAAAGGTATTCTTTTCTCTGCCAAATAATATTTCAATAAAGCTTTGAATCAAATTTCATTCTTTGACCCCGAGCCCACATCGCAGTAGGCAGATCGACGGTGCCAAACAAAACTTGTGATTGTGATTGATCAACTGGACGCGATGACCACATAAAAAATGGCTCATAGTGCAATCAGGTTTGAAATTTGAAAAAATGAAATCGGGGCACACAATAGAAAAGTTCTGATTGCGATCAGGACACGGATGTGATTTGCACATATTAACTCCGGCATATAACTAGATCAGGTCTGCCACTTCAATCGCAGCATATTACAAAAGGCATGTGATCAATCGGAAAGTTTCGATTGCGATTAAGATCCTGGATGCAATTGAACCTATTAACTCCATCGTATAACGCCATCGAGTCTGCCAATTTCAAGGTGCAATCAGGCCCAACACTTAAGAGCTTCCGATTGCGATTGGAAACTCGGATGCGATTAGCAATAAACTGTGGCATATAACTCGATCGGGTCCGGCCTTTGATCGGAGCACATAACAAACTCCGCCGATTGAACCTTGTGATTCAAGACTTGCGATTTAATTAAAACATTTCCACGTGGTCAAGTGGACCCACGGGCCTTCGCTGCTGTGGTGGGGGTGATTTATATAAGGTTTAGTTGTATGTTTTATATTCAGCCATTCCATTGCGGAACTCTACACATCCACAATAAATTGATTATTTCGATTGGCGATTGCGATTGGATCGCATCGCAAATCTTCATATCAACAAGACACTGCACCAAAATAACTTTGCTATTCTGATTGGCATATAAATGGTGGGGATCACTTGTCCTTCCAATTCAGAAATATAAAGTCTTTGGCTGTTTTATTCAATTTTCTTCATACTTGGTTGTTGAGGGCTTAAATGCCTAAAACGACTGTTTTTAAATAAACTCTACTCCTCCATAGTCTGGAACTACAACTGTCTTCATTCCACTGTAAAACGCCACTACTCATCACCATAATGACAATTCATTCATACTTACATGTCTTATTCTTTTTGAATTCATGTTGTTGTTCACCAAAACTTTTTTGCGCCTTTGTACTCTTTTCTCCCATTCTATCTCTACTCCTTCTGTTCTCCCTCTATTCTTTTCTACTGATTCTGTACTTGTTTCTTCCTGCCCTCGCTCCTCGTTCCTTACTCCATGAAAGCTAGTCAGCCCCTTACTTAAATCCTTCCATGAGGAGCTTACAACCATATCTTTGTTCATATCATATATCTATAACTCCACTGCTCTGTCTCTAATTCATCTGTTGCTTCTGCTTCAATTCCTCTAATTCATGTGCTGCCTCTGCTACCTCTCTCTTTTCTTGGTTATTGTTTCAGATGCTCCTTCTTTGCCAATTCCTTTGCCATCAAGGAAAACTACATCAAGTAGGTTGCCATCAACTTTATCAAGTAGGTTTCCATCAAGGACAACACTATGCATCATATTGC